>APFE030233698.1:9693-24670 GCA_000404065.3 Pinus taeda
GCATCAGCGCTTACTCCTACCTTGCCCCAAAGATCCCCCTGCAAAAACTGTGCTCAATCCCCGCACCCTGAATTGCATTCCCTCCAATTGCCACCAAAAATCCAAAAATCTTTAAATCAACCCCCCTTATCAATTTACTAGCCTAATATCTTTGATCCTAATTGGTCAGCTTATCATATTGAAAGATCTACCGAATCTGACCCGAGAGAGCCTTCTCATACCTCGTAGGGCTAGCTACGAGGTGAAATGGTTTGATGTAGCCTTGAGAATTTGTCTATCTCAGCCTAGGTGAATTCCAAGCGCTAACAGACCCAACAAAAATAAAGGTAATTCTGCACTTCCCGACACCCAAAACGCCCATGCAGGTACGCAACTTTATTGGTTGTGTTGGTTATTACAGGCATTTTATAGAAATTTTTTCTAAAGTAGCACATCCACTCTTTCAATTGCTAACAAAAGATTCAGATTTTGTGTGGATAGGTGATTGTGATGCAGCCTTTACAAAAATTAAAGAATTGGTCTATAGCGCTCCGATCCTTAGAGGGCCAGACTGGGCATTACCTTTCCATATTCATACAGATGCTTCCCAAACAGCGATTGGTGCAGTATTAGGACAACAAGAGGACAAAGTACCATACGCAGTTTACTATGTTAGTAAGAATTTGGCTCCCGCTGAATTAAACTACAGAGTGACTGAAAAAGAGTTCCTTGCTGTCATTTACACCATCAACAAATTCCGGAACTACATTACCGGGTATCCTACCTTTGTGCATACTGATCGTGCAACTATCAAGTATTTAATGAATAAACCTGTTACCCTTGGTCGCATTACAAGATGGCTTTTGCTACTACAGGAATTTGATATTACTATAGTAGATAAACGAGGGAAGGACCATGTGGTTGCATATTTCTTGTCTAGGATAGAACATGATGGTCAGAATACACCAATTGAAGATAATATTCCAGATGAACATCTTTTTGCAATTTCTGCTAACACTCCGTGGTCTGCAGATATTGCTAATTATCTTGCTACATGGAAGGTGCCTCGTCATCTGTCATATAAGGAGCAAAGGAAAATTATTTATTAGAGTACTCGATATTAATGGATGGCAGGATATCTCTTTCATACAGGGTTTGACCAACAGATTCGGCGTTGTGTTGCAGAATATGATATCTATGAGATATTAAACGCTGCACATGATGGACCCTGTGGAGGACACTTTGCAGATAAAAGAACAGGTTACAAAGTGCTGCAAATGGGATATTACTAGTCCTCCATCTTTCGTGATTCTTGGAATTATGTCCGAAGGTGTGATAGTTGCCAATAGATGGGACAACCTAGGAAAGCAGATGAAATGCCTCTACAGCCCCAGATAGTCCTTGAACCATTCGAAAAATGGGCCATTGATTTTGTTGGACCCTTTAACCTACCTTCTCATTAGAAAGCTTACATCCTAGTCTGCACCGATTATGTGACTAAATGGGTGGAAGCCAGAGTAGTCATGACAGCAACAGAGCAAGTAGTGGCAGACTTTCTTTTTGAAGAAATCTTTGCTCGATACAGTATTCCAAGGGAAATTGTGTCGGATGGAGGATCACAGTTCACATCTCACATGATAGGGAAGCTGATGGAGAAATATGGGGTTAAACATAGAGTGACAACCCCCTATCACCCCTAGGCGAATGGACAAGTAGAAAGCACAAACAAGATATTGGAAAGTATCTTGTCAAAGACAATAGCAAGTCATCACCGAGACTGGGCACAAAAACTTCCAGAAGCTTTATGGGCATGCAGAACAACATGGCGGAACACAACTGGGTTTTCTCCATTTGAATTAGTCTATGGGAAATCCCCCTTGTTTCCCGTGGAATTTGAGATCAGTACACTCAGAATAGCGCTAGAAGTAGGCCTAGACCTATCAGAAGCACAAAAACACGGATTGGAACAACTGAATGAGTTGGACAAGATTTGGTTAGTAGCTGCCCAGAAGACTACTGCTGTTCAACAACAGAGAATGAAATGGCATGATAAATTTATCAAAATTAAGGTGTTTCATGTGGGGGATTGGGCATTACTTTATGACTCCCGATTTAAGGATTTCAAAGGCAAGCTTCGCACTTGCTAGATGGGACCATGTCAAGTGGACGCAGTGTTTGAAAATGGAACGGTTAGATTAATTACAATAGATGAGAATCATACCTTGTTCTTAGTAAATGGACACTGTCTAAAACTATACCACCGTCCAGCCTCTAGAGATGCCTTTGTCAAACACCTTTCTGATTCATCTGATTTAATGGTCGTTGGAATAAAGAACACTCTCACTCTGCTCTAAAATTAAAAAAAAAAAAAAAAATAAATATATAAAAAAATAAATAATACTGTTATTACTTGTTTGTATTTTGCAGGAGTAACAAAGGAATATGGCTAGGAGAAATGTAACACTCGACGTTGTTACTCCACCGGTACTGCTATTAAGATGTTGTTGTTACTCCACTGGTGTGTGCTGTTACTCCACTAAGTGCTGTTACTCCACTTAGTGTTGTTACTCTGCCGATGTTGTTACTCCGCCAGTGCTGTTACTCTGCAACTGCTGTTACTCTGCCGGTGTTGTTACTCTACAACTGTCGTTACTCCGCCAGTGCTGTTACTCCGCAAGTGCCGTTACTCCGCCGGTGCTGTTACTCCGCAACTGCCGTTACTCCACCGGTGCTGTTACGCCATAACTGTTGTTACCCCGCCGTTGTCATTACTCTGCCGGTGCTGTTACTCCACAACTGTCGTTACTCCGCCGGTGCTGTTACTTCGCAACTGCTGTTACTCCGCCGATGCTGTTACTCCGCAACTGCTGTTACTCAGCCGGTGCCATTACTCTACAATTGTTGTTATTCCACCGGTGCTGTTACTCTGTAACTACTGTTACTCTGTCGTTGCTGTTACTCCCTCCTGCTATTACTGTTACTCCGTTAGACATTTTGCTGTTACTCCACCACAAGGTAGGTCCCTAGGTACGTCTCCGCTACTTTTACAGATTTAATTAAAATATTCCAAAAATACATTAAAACGTGCCGTGGACGATCGTAATTAAGTTGGGGGGGGGGGGGGAACCGTCATAATAAACGACGACATACCACGAAAAAGCATTTATGTCACACGATCCTTACCAAACAGAATTTAATGATTTCGGTACTTCGTAATCATAACTTTGATGTGTTGGAATGCGTATTCGTACACACAGAGTCATAACCAGTCACTCCCCAACATGCTGCATTAAATCACTGAAATATCTAACAGTACCACCATAACCTGTCATCATTTTCAAACGTACCAGTACTATTTCATCTGTTGTACCCAAAACGACCATGACGTTATTTCAGTTGCCAATAGTTTGGATCCCTATCATTCTCCCCTACCAGCTAACTGCATTCGTCGTGCTGATCTCGCCTCTATAGCGATGGGTGGACGGTCTGTGCGGCATGAGTCAGAAGATACGATGAGAGTTTGGAACAATTAGGAGGTATGGCATGTCTTTGAGAACACAGGCTGGAACGTTTACTTTGAGGGGTTGAGAGGGTCGAACGAAGAAATTACGGCAGAATTTGCACTCAACTTGGGAGAAGAAAGCTCTCGGGTCCGCGGAATTGAAATCCATGTGACGGAGGAAGCCATTGCAGAAGTCAGCAGGCTCCCTGAAAACGGACAACGATGGTTTTCAAGAAGGATTGCTCTTCCAGAGTTTCCTGAAGCCTTTTTGCAGGCGGGAGAAAGCATCGTGCAGAAGTGTTGGGGATATGACCGAAACTCGCTACCGCATCCATGGGGAGGAGTAGCAGAGTTCATCATAAAATGTATGACTTGCGAAGAGAGATACTCCACTATATTCAAATACCATCTCTGAATACTAGCTCACCTGCGATTTCCCCAAGCAGAGGCTTTTTCATTGAATGTGCCTTATTTCTTACTATGAAGTCTTCACCTGATGGCACATTCGGCTCAAAGGTCGCGACAGGTATTGGCGGTCATCCCCCACCATGGGCTGGTTCAGCTGTTAGTAATGAATGCCATCAGATGAATCCTGATCTCGTGGGAACTGTTTCGGGATTCCACAGAGGAGGAAGTAGCATCCACTGTGGCCACCAAGGAAGATGTACCAGAAGCCATGGAGGAAGAAAATGTAGGAGAAGATGATTATGTTGACCAGGACGAACCAGAAGAGATGGAGATGGAAGTTGAAGAATTTGAGGAAGAGGTTGCTCCCCAAGAGCAAGCCGAAACCGTGGAACTAATGGAAGATGTGGGAGTTGACACAGAGAGGGCCACTAGTACCACGGCCGAGGTCGTCCCACAAGAACCAGTCTCGATTGTGGAACTAGCCAAGCAAATTGATAGCATGACAACCACAGAGACAATACCACAACAAGCAAGAACGAGTGAATTGGTCGATACTGCGACCGAGGGTACCCCACAAGAACATCCTGCCACCATGGAACCGATGGAGGAGGATGAACTGAGTGAAGAAGAGGTCGTGACCACCCTGACCATAGAACTAATGGAAGAGGAGGAACAAGGACAAGAAGGGCTCGGAGTTAGGGAAGCCATGGAACTTGTGGAAGAAGCTCTGGGAGAACTAGGGCATGAGGTTGGTGCTGATCCACACGAACCAGAGTCGACCTCGGGACCGAATACTGAAGATCCCTGCTAGTTCTCCTTTTTCTCCTCTATCCCAAGAGGAGCAAGGGTAACTCGTTCCCCTCGGTGCAAAGAAGAAGATCTCGCCATTCCTCTAGCTTTGAACTTATCACAAAGGCCACAACCGTGTGGGGTGGATGCTACTTAGGCAACAGTCGCTTCAGAGCCTAAGAGGAGAGAAGAGACAAGACCCCTGAGGCTGGGGAACCGGGAAGGATTCCAGTAGACACATTAGCAGAATAGCATCTCGCAAGGGTACCACCAGTCGCGGTGAGCACGCAACAAGAGGAAGTAGCCGTTGGCAAAGAGGAGGGACCAAGCGAAGTAGTCTCGACGAATGAGCCAGTGGAAAAGCCTGGCGAGAAGGTCGTGAAGCAAGAGATAATTGAAGGAGAATGGGCGGTGGACAAAACTCGACAGTCGACACGACAGAAGCTGTCCCGGGGGATTTACCTCCAGCCGCTGAAATTGAGGAAGTTTTGATAAAGCAAGAATGGGTAGAGCTGTGCGAACAACGAAGACTCCCTGTCAAGCAGAAATATGAGCTGCAATTTAAAGAGACAATGTGGCTTAAGATGGAGGTCAGGAAACTAAGGAAGCAGGTACACAAAATGCAGAAGTGAATGAAGAAATACAAGCGACAAGCTAAAAAGTCCAAGGCCATAGGAGTAAAAGCAGAGACTCAGGTGGACCAGATAGCCACAACCTCTGCTGCCACTCAAATAGACCCGGTCGAGTGATTGTTTGAAGACTGTGAGTATGCCTTAACGACCGAAGTACAGACTTGGAAATCTACTGCGGTTTGGTATCAAAATGAGGTCAGAAGAATTCAGGAACGAGCCTCCACACCATTTTTGAATATGTGGAGCGCATAGATATCACGAGATTAAGGCATGCAAAGCAACAACTCAAGATGGAGCAGATGGAAAAGCAAGTGGTAGAGCTGAAAATTGATAAGGAGCAGATGTTTAATTTGGCGCAAGGGGTGATGGCATGTCGCTCCCCTGCTTCTTGTTATTCTTTATTCTTGCATGAACATTTTCTTTTATTTTGCATGGAGAGCATAAAAAACGAGATTAGTTATGAAATAGAAGATGGTGTACAATTCCTCTGAATAATGAGGAGTCATGATGTGCAACTTAGCATTTGATGTGTGAGTTTTACCTGCACAGGTATCTACTGCGCCTGGATAGAGAATTCAACCCGGTTCCATATGTGGGGGACATTCATTTAAGGGCCTTCACCTCTTACACTTTCAATCAGATCAGTTGGTAGAAGGCTTTTAACACACTTGAATCCAATCAGGTTACAAAGCCATTTATAGTAAGAGGAGAACATGAGAGGTCAATCACCATGTTCGCTAAACACAACGCCTTTTTGGGAATTGAGGGGAACAGAGATAGAATGCTGAGGACACAAAATTGGTGCCTTGATCTTTGTGTCAGGCAATTAGTCACATTTCAAGATGAGGCCCTTGATTACTGTCAGAAAAGGTGGATGATGTCACCTACAGCTCTCTAGAACAGGGAACCTTTTGGGGCACCAAATTTTGCGCGAGTGCTCCCCAGAGTGCCCAGGTATGTGGCATGTGTCCGAACATGCGGGGTCCGGTGGATGGGAATCCGGTTTCAGTTCCCCACTATCTGGTTGCCTGTAGAAAATTACACTCCAGCGTATAATGTTCCGGGAGATTGGTGGAAGGAAGTCCTCCTTTCAGATGGTTTTAAAGTTCCAAGGACAGAGATGGCCGGAGAATATGATCTCGCTCAGCTTCAGGAAGCCTACAGTCTACAAAATCCAGACCTGTGGAGGCGGCAAATTGCATGAGGGCATGCAGAAGGCTAGTTGGGGGGAGATGTTGGGCACCAAATTGGGCTATCTTTCTGTTGCATTTCCATCACCCTTTTTGACCTTTTTGCACTTATTTACCCATGTTTACTATGCTAAATTTGGAAGGTAAATGCCCCTGTCTTGTCTATTGGAATATTTTATTAATGAAGTAAAGTCGCGGGGTTTTGCCTATTCGCAGCACTAAAATGTATGTTTGACCATAGCTTCTAGAGAACAGGAACCAATGCTTCAACATCCCGCAGCAGATCCGTAATTCATAGCAATGACCAGCCATAAGGAGGTCGCGCAGCTGGAGTCGCAAATCCTTGAACCATCCTTGGACCTCTCGCTGATTTGGTCTATCTGGTGTTGGTGTCGTTCCAACTAATGTACATTTCTGGGTATACGGTTACCATGTTTTGGGGAAAGATGTTGTTCTCGCTCGTTATGTATAAAAGACAAGTTTTTCCTGTAAATGGGGGACTCCCCATCGATATTGTAATTGCCCTTTTCAGAGTAATAAAGTATCATCTATTTTGTTGTTCCAAGCTTCGCTGTGACTAATGCAGCCCTGATCAAAGAACTGGGCCTGCTCTTCTAATCAGGTGCTGCATCCTTCTGTGTGTGTGTGTTAATTGTTATTTTATGCTTCTTGTTACAACTCTTTAAATCTTGTAATCACTTTTGTAGCAACAACGTAGTAGTTGATGGACAGCATGTCAGGCATCAGCAGCACAAAGGACAATGCTTCAGAGTTAGAGCAGTATGCAGTAGCAGTGTATTGCTAGAGCACATTCTTCGCTAAGAGGGAGTGTTGATTTCGGGTAGCATCAAATGTGCTCTAGGCCTCAAATTTTGCAAGGAGGCTTGGGCACATGCATTCCAAAGAACCTAGAATGTGATTTGGGAAATTCCACCCAGAAGTGATTTTATTAAAATAATTAATATTTTTTATGGGGTTCCTAAGTCTAAACTTAGGAAAATTAAAATATTAATGGGCATTAATCTAATCAAAGGTGAAACTTCTAGAAAATGCCATAGATCAAGCCAAAACGATCTAAGCATTTGATTATGTTTAAATCTAGGTTGTTGGTTGTCCAACATGAAGATATAAGAAGGGGCTTGAGGGTCATTTGGAAAACACGGAGAGAGAGAAAATCGATTTTCTGAAGTGAGAAGTTCTCAGGAAGAAAAATCGATTGAAGAAATCTCTTGCAGTTGAGGGGCAGGGATAGCAGCTTCTGGAGAGAGATTCTCAGTCGGAGATACATCAGCAGAGGGAGGCACTAAGTGATCCAGAAGCTTTGATGCCAGGCTAGAAGGGCCATGCAGAAGCAACACAGAGGGAGAGAGAGTCGAAATCTGCAGAGGAATTCGATTTTCAGACGCTGGAAGCTGGGGTGTGAGACCGAGAGGCAGAAACCGAATCTCTTGGGCAGTAGATAGACCAACCAGAAAAGCTGGGGGGCAGTCAGTTTGGGGCTGGATCAACCAGGATTTCTCAGTGATTCTGTGAGGTAAAATTCACAAAGCTTCTGCCAGTGTTTCTCTCTGTAACTTAATAACCATGTGAGGTATTCAGTGATGTATTTAGATTTTGCTATTGCTTAATAATAATAAACCCTCAGAGCAGCTGCACCAGTTTTCCCGCATTGGGTTTTTCCGGGGATTTTTGTCCAAAAATAACTGTGTCCTATGTGTTTCTATTTTCCTTTCTTAGTTTTCAGAATCATATTTAATTGGTGTAGACTGCTTCAGTGATTTACTTGAATGTTTCAAGAAGAAATCTGAAATAAGCTTGTAACAAAATTTACAATCTAGGTGAAGTAGATTCAACTGGTTGTAGTAGGATTCTTGAGATTGTTAGATCTAGGAATTTTCACAGGATTAGGGTTAAATTTCTTTTTCTTGATAATTACTTGTGAATTGTGTTGGCTTCTTTTACTTATTTGTTATATTTGTTGATTTTGGGTAGCATCAGATGTGCTCTAGCCTTGAAATTTGGTGGAGAGGCTAAGGCACACGAGATCTCCAAGACCTAGAAATCATTTAGAGACATTCCTAGATGAGGAGTTATTAAAATTATTAATATTTTTAATGGGTTCCTAAGTCTAAACTTAGGAAAATAAAAATATTAATGGGTATTAATAAATATAAGGGTGGCAAGCTTCTAAGAGACGAGGATCAAGTCTGTTTTAATCTTAGCCGTTCATTAGAGACTTAATCTCGGTCGTTGATTCATCAACATGAAAAGTATAAGGGAAGACTTGAGGATCATTTGGAGAGACACTGGCAGATACTCATTATCCCAAGGAAAATCGATTCTCAAAGAGAAGGAGATCTATTTCAGAGGGAGTTGCAGGGTGGAGGAAGAGGAGGGCATCAACAACAATCAATGACTGAGGAGGAGGTGACGTAGGGGCATTGAGAGAGCACAGAGGGAGACACAACCCTCAAGCAGGTTGATGCAGAGGGATGCAGAACCACGCAGAGTGACGTAGAAGTGATGCAGAAGTGGGAGAAGGGTCTCCAGGGTGTCAGAACGTTTCCAGGGGAAAGTCTCAGGTGTTTTCTCTCAGTTTCTCTATAAAATCATTCCTTGTAAAGCGATTGCTGCTGAAGATTAATAAAATCCTCAACTGTTGCACCGGTTTTCCCACATTGGGTTTTTTCGGAGACAATTGTCCAAAAATGACTGTGTTGATGTGATTGGTTCTTGTGCATGTATATCGCTGTTATTTTCTCTGTGTAATTATGTGATAACTGCAGTACAATTTATTTTAATATTTGCTGAAGGGATTTCGTAAATAAATTATTGTGAAGAATAAGAAGGTGAAATAAATAAGTTTTTGCAGTAGAATTTCGGGTTAGAAATTATCACATGGTATCAAACCAGAGATCTAGCTATAGGAGAGAAGAATTGGCTATGGGTCAAGAGCATGATGTAGATACATCAACTCAAAGGGACTCACACAAATTTCCAAAAGAAATGATGAGGGACATGGATCATGATTATTGTATGTTAGCTTCCAGACTAGAAGAAGAAGTTGTTTGCCTAGCAAGCTCTGCCTCCTCTAAGGTTTGGTATATAGATAGTGGAGCTTCCTTGCAGATGACAGGAATTCGAGAATGTTTTTCAAATTATCTGGAAGAAAGGATGAATTTTCAGATCACCATGGGAAATGAGGCAAAGTGTAACCTCGTAGGAAGAGGTACTATAGTCTTTCAAACTAAAGTAGGAGAGCGACTTCGAGCAACCAATGTGTTGCATGTGCCAGGATTGGGGAAAAACTTACTCTACATATCTCAACTTCAAAACAAGGGCTATGACATTTTCTTTATTAAGGAGAAAGTATATGTCAAACACCCGAGTTGGAAAAGGAAGGCCTAGATTGTAATAAGAAGTAACAGGTTGTATAGATTACAGCTAGAATCTCCAATGGCAATGATAGGCAACAATGGAGATAAATATTTGAATGAACTATGGCACTGGAGGATGGGACACTTACACCATGTGGCTCTGAGAATTATCAGGAAAACAGAATCACGAGTACCAGAATTAAGTTCCGAACTAGATGATGTATGCAGAGGGTGTGCTCTAGGCAAGTATGTGAAAGCAACGTTTTCCAAAAGTAACAATAGAGTTCAGAGTGTTCTAGGCTTGATACACTCAAACATCTACGAACCTATATCCACAAAAGCTCTTAGTGGTGCCGAATACTTTGTCACTTTCATCGATGGCCATTCCAGGAAGACTTGGATCTACTTTCCGAAAACCAAGGATGAGGTTTTTGGTTGATTCAAAGAGTTCAAGGCTCCAGTAGAGAATCTGACAAGAAAGAAGATAAAAGTGTTGCGCTCAGACAATGGTGGAGAGTACGTTGACAAGGACATCACAGATTTTTGCACTAGGGAAGGCATCAAAAGGGAGTGGACAACTTGCTACTGGAGCAAAATGGAGTAGCAGAAAGGAAAAACAGGACTATTGCGGAAGCAACTAGGGCAATGCTATATGATCAGGATATGCCATATTCCTGTGGGCAGAAGCATGCAACACGATAGTTTATGTCCAGAACAAGAATCCACATAGGGCATTGGACAAAATCACTCCGGAAAGGGTCTTCACCAGGAAGACACCTAAAGTTAGTCATTTCAGAATATTTGGGAGTTTGGCGTATTGCTGTATACTTGAAGAAAAGAGAGAAATTAGATCAAATTGCTGAGAAAGGATATCTTGTGGGATATAGCGAGAATGCTAAGGCATATAGAGTCTATCTTTCAAGGAGTAGGAAGGTAGTAGTTCGGCGGGATGTAAAGTTCATGGAGGACAGAGCTTTCAAGAAATCCTGAGAAATGCCTTTCGAGGAGCAGTCAAAAAACGATCTGTTGGTCCAACCACTTCGACCAGCTAAAACTAGTACGAACAATTCTCCTAAAGACAAAGCTTCAGAATAGGAGGAATCTTAGGAAGAGGAAGAGCTGATAGATGTATCGAATACCAGTGGAAGAACGAGCCGGGAACTCTGACAGATTCTATGGGATGCAGAGGACTTCATTGGTGCACCCAGGAATGATAAAAGGGAATGAAGACAACCAGACAGATACCAGGCCCTAGTAGCTTAGGTTGGGGAACCCTCTAGTTTTCAGGAGGCTGTTCAACATCAAGTATGGGTAGATGCTATGGTGGAGGAACACAATTCTATAATGGTCAATGATGTCTGGGAAGTGGTACCTAGGCCTCAGGACATGTTAGTGGTAGGTTCGAGATGGATCTACAAAGTCAAATATGCTGCAGACGACAGTGTGGAGAAATACAAAGCCAGGTTTGTGGCTAAGGAGTATGCTCAGAAGGAAGGGATAGACCATGAAGAAACCTTTGCCCCAGTAGCCAGGTATACTTCTATTAGAACCGTGATATCCCTTGCAGCACAAATGGGGTGGGAGATTCACCAGATGGATGTCAAGACAACATTCTTGAACGGGGTGATGGAAGAAGAGGTATACATTGAACAACCAAAGGGTTTTGAGACACATGAGAAGAAATCTCATGTATGAAAATTAAAGAAAGCCTTGTATGGGCTTAAACAGGCACCTAGAGCATGGGACAGTTGAACTGATGGCTATTTGCAGAAGATGGAGTTCGTCAAGAGTGACATAGATCCTAATCTCTACTATCTTGTCATAGAAAATGAGTCTCTAATCCTGGTGTTATATGTGGATGATCTTTTCCTGATAGGATCAAACAGGCTCATCAAAGGCCGGAAGAAGAACCTAGCCACAGAATTCGACATGAACGATTTGGGACAGATGCATTATTTCCTGTGGTTGGAAGTTTGGCAGCAAAAGGGTGAGATCTTCCTTGGACAAGGGAGATATGCTACAGAGATCTTGAAGAGATTTTGGATGCAAGACTACAGACCTATGGCTACTCCAATGATCACCAACTGGAAGAAGATTGATGCATCAAAAGATAAAGACGTTGATCCCACCTTGTATAGGCAGCTTATAGGGTCCTTGATGTATCTGGTCAATACTAGGCCAGACATATGTTACGCTGTCAACACCCTCAGTCAGTTCATGGTGGAACCCAAGAAGGTGCATTGGGCAACAACCAAACATGTTCTTATATACAAGGAACAATCGAGCATGGACTGTTGCACACCCAAGGCAATGACATCATGCTAAGTGGGTTCACTGACGCAGATTGTGCTGGAAGTTTAGTAGATCGGAAAAGTACAATTGGGTACTGTTTCAACATTGGATTAGGAATGACTTCCTGGTGTAGTAGAAAATAGAAATATGTGGCTCTGAGCTCAGTTGAAGTTGAAAATATGGTAGCGAGTACAACTTCGTGCAAAGCCATATGGGTTAGGAAATTGCTTGTGAATCCATTCAGGAAAAGGATGGAAGCAACCGAGATTTTGTGTGATAATCAGAGTTGCATTAAGTTCTCTAAGAATCCAGTATTTCATGATCGGTTGAAGCACATTGATATCATGTATGATATCATGTGTCACTTTTTCAGAGACTATGTCCAACGATGGGCAGTACAGTTGAGGTACACTCCTATAGGAGAACAGGTGGCAGACATCCTCACCAAGGCTATAGGATGAACACATTTTGTTTATTTCAAGGATAAGATGGGGATGGTGAAGAATCCATTTCAGTAGCCGAAATGGATAAGTATCAGGAGTTGCAGTGCAGCAGTTAGCAGTGGCAGTGCTACGTGCAACATGATGTAGCATGTTGAGAGGGAGCTATAGTACATATGTAGCAGTGGCAGTGGCAGTGTCATGGGTAGCAATACCAGAAGCAACAGTGTAGTGGATGTGGGGTAGCAAGCCAAGCATCAACACAAAGGACCAATGCAGAGGATCAATGCGATGCTTCTATGGTGAAGCATTGCTAGAGCAAATTCCTCGCTAAGAGGGGGTGTTGATTTTGGGTAGCATCAGTTGTGATCTAGCCTTGAAATTTGGTGGAGAGGCTAAGGTACATGAGATCTCCAAGACCCAGAAATTGTCTGGAGAAATTCCACCCAGATGAGGAGTTATTAAAATAATTAATATTTTTAATGGGTTCCTAGGTCTAAATCTAAACTTAGGAAAATAAAATTATTAATGGGTATTAATAAAGATAAGGGTGAGAAGCTTCTAAGAGACGAGGATCAATTCTGTTTTAATCTTAACCGTTGATTAGAGACTTAATTTCGACCATTGAAGCTTCTAAGAGACGAAGATCAATTCTGTTTTAATCTTAACCGCTGATTAGAGACTTAATTTCGACCATTGATTCATCAACAAGAAAAGTATAAGAGAAGACTTGAGGATCATTTGGAGACACACTGGAAGACACTCAGTATCCCAAGGAAAATCGATTCTCAAAGAGAAGGAGATCTATTTCAGAGGGCAGTTGCAGGGTGGTGGAAGAGGAGGGCATCAACAACAGTTAGTGATTGAGGAGGAGGTGGCGCAGGGGCATTGAGTGACAGCTCAGAGGGAGACGCAGTCCAGGGGAGAGGCAACCCTCACGCAGAGGGACGCAAAACCTCGCAGAGTGACGCAAAAGTGGGAGAAGGGTCTCCAGGGTGTCAGAAAGTTTCCAGGGGAAAGCCTCAGGTGTTTTCTCTCAGATTCTCTATAAAATCATTCCTTGTAAAGTGATTGTTGCTGAAGATTAATAAAACCCTCATCTGTTGCACCAGTTTTCCAACATTGGGTTTTTTTGGGGACAATTCTCCAAAAACAATTGTTGATGTGATTGGTTCTTGTGCATGTATATCGTTGTTATTTTCTCTGTATAATTATGTGATGACTGTAGTAGAATTTATTTTAATATTTGCTAAAGGGATTTCGTAAATAGCTTATTGTGAAGAATAAGTAGGTGAAATAAATTAGTGGCTATAGTAAAATTTCAGTCTAGAAATTTTTGCAATATTATCATCATTGAGGGATTCTGTAAGTGCAACTAAGAACCCTTGACTTTTGACCTCGTTGAAAAGTAGTAGACAATCTTCTTGATCCATATTCCTGTAGAAGTGAATCCCATTCTTATCATAGAGGGAGTAATAATTTCCTTTAAGTCAACGAAGTGATCTTCAATCTTCTTCGACATTACCTCTGATGATCCAGGTGGATGTTGGTGGCCACCCACCTATCCCATTTGGACCCCCGCAACTGTCTCTTTCAGTTTTTCAGTTTCCATAATTGTAGCACAATTTACTATTTTTAGTAGTTTTTTTCGGGTCCTGAACTTCCGGAGCCGTTTTGAGGCCCTAAACGACGTTTTTTGGGAAATTTGGGGGCAACATGGGTCCGTGGACCGATGTTGCCCTTCCCAAAGTGGTAGTTCTCCGATAGATATTTCTAACGAGCTATCATACGCGTCAAACGGAGATCGTATGCCAAAGTTACGACCCCGGGAAATTGATGTACCAATTTACCCAAACGGAGCCCACAATTTGGCGTTTCATCTTCTAAGGGTCGGTTTTGGAATGTGAAGGGTTTTCCATTGTTTCTCAATAATAAATAGGCCTTCGAGCCTCATTGTAACAGAAGTTCAGAATAGTTCAGAGACATGTAGCTACACATCTCTTCTCAGAGATAAGCTACCATCGTCTTAGCTGATTTATTTCCAATTCTGGTTGTAAGCATATTTTGGTATTTCCCATTAATGAAATGAAGTGTTATTTCCGCTGCATCTCTTTATTTATGGTTACCGCATCTCTGTATTTATGGTTATCTCTGTAATCTATTGCGTTCTTGTTTAAAATCCGGATCAGTGGTATCAAAGCGATCTGCTTTTCTCTGTTTTCTTTGCATGTCCCCAATGAGGTCGGGATATAAGGAGTTAGGGCTTGAACTGGTCGAACCTTTGCAAGATCAGCCTCGAAAATCCCGTCGGCCTCCCATGGCGGATGAGAAGAAAGACGAGGGGGCAGGAGATCCTATCAAAATCTTG
>APFE030233698.1:27006-132014 GCA_000404065.3 Pinus taeda
ATATTTCAGTATTTTCCATTAATGAAATGAAGTATTATTTCCGCTGCATATTTGTGTATATGGTTATCTCTGTATTTTGTTGCGTTCCTGTTTAAATCCGGATCATCTGATACCACGTTGAGAAGTCAATGCTACTAGGATTAGGGTTAGATTTCTCTTTCTTGATAATTACTTGTGAATTATGTTAACTTCTTTTACTTATTTGTTATATTATCTTTCATCAAGCAATTACTAAATTATGTGTGCATGAAGATCACAAAAACACAAGACACAAGATGTAGGCACTCTGCCAGGGAAAAAACCCTATCTAGGGGAAAACCCAGTCAAAATCTCTTCCTTCAATAGTTTTCCTTGAGACTCTTCTACCTAGACAAAGACCTCCTCCACACTAAGCCAACCTTTCCTCCTTTGATCTAGCCTTTGACCTAGTAGCAACAACATTTCGACCTTAAAAACTTTGACTTCACAGTTTTGGGCATCAGCGACAGCTCTGACCTTGAGTAGGAGACTTCGATCTCCCAAACTAGTCCACACAAGAGAGAGAGAGAGAGAGAGAGAGAGAGAGAGGTACTAAAATTTAGATTTTCTTCTTCCCTACCTTCTTGATCAAACTCGCACTTCTTTCAGACCCTTCCTTCGACTTCGCACTTCTTCCCAACTTCCAGCTTCCAACTTCCAAAGATCGAACTATGCTTGAGAGAGTGAGATGCTCAAATGAAGTTGAAAATGCCTTGTATATATAGCCTTCTAAAAAGGTCAAATTTCCTTCCTTGAGGTCGACTTGGTTTGGAGGTTACATAATTTATTCTTGACTCAAAAATAATTCTTTTTACATCATTCAAAAGCCCAAGAAGGGACTCATAAAATATACAATGACTCTGTTGACTCTTTATTAATCCTAGGAGTCAACAATGGGTGTTTTGACTAATAAAATGATGACCCAAGCATGAAACCCATGCATTAATAAGTCATTGTAACAATGATAAAAGTTCTCTTGACAAATACATTTTATGAGGACCGAACCTAGTTACATTTTTCAACAGAGTTAACCACCATGTTGGAGGAGTTTGCATTGATAGTGACTATACCTCCACAAGGAGGAGGAGCTTAGTACTTCGGAGTTGTAGATTGGGTACGGTCGAAGGAGGCACAACATTGGACAAGTGTTGTCTCATGGATCATTACCTTTCCTATAGGGGCCCACAGTATTCAGTGCAAGAGGATTGAGATGTCAGCAAGAGTAGTTAGATCTTGAGAGACAATGCAAAACTAGTTGC
Organism: Pinus taeda; assembly: GCA_000404065.3. Taxonomy (NCBI): domain Eukaryota; kingdom Viridiplantae; phylum Streptophyta; class Pinopsida; order Pinales; family Pinaceae; genus Pinus; species Pinus taeda. The sequence continues at coordinate 28,284 of APFE030233698.1, forward strand.
AGTCCATTACTAGAGGGGCACAAAGTTAGATGGACGCAGGCATATACTCAGTAGACAGAGCAAAGCTAGTGCAGTTAGAGACTCAAGCGACAGTTGCAGGGACAATAGATTAGTGCTCAGTTGCAGTAGTTGCAATAGCATGAGATCAGATGCAGCGTAGGCAATGTTGGCAGCAGTGCAGGGAGGCACAATCAGTTTTTTGAGAGGGATCAACTTTTTCAAAAAACTCCTGACTTTGCCGAGTTTTTCAACTTTTGGACCCTTGCCGAATTAATCCCAACTTCAACTTTTTCCACATTGGTTTACCTAGGAAAATTGGTTAAGTAATGGGAATTAATTAAGGAAGATCGAGAATGCTCAATGCCTCACATGGACTGAGTGTAAGATGATTTTAGTTGTTGATGAGGATCTAATCATGGCTGTTAAAGCTCCAATGAGAGATTATAAAAGAAAGTTGATGGGATGGAGAGTGACACAAGAAGGGAGTGAGTTTCCTTGGCAGATTGAGCTATCCAGATGCAGAGATTCAACAAAGAAGTGAGTTTGAAGTAGAGAAGGAGAGCATCAGTGATTGAGGGAGAAACAAAGAGAATTTCAGAGGAGTTTCCCAACATTTTTCCAGTGCCGAAGAGGCAGGAAAAGGGACTAAAATATTCTGCAGAGAAAGTCATCCAGGTGGTGCGAGTTAGTCTGTCCAGTTGAGCGAATTGCCAAGAAGGATTTGTTTTACTTGTCAGAGGCTAGAAAGATCATCCAAAAGGTAGAGTGAGTTTTTCAAGAGACAAGAGGAGGCTAGATGACCCAGTTTGTGGCTGATTGAGGGGTTGTATGATTTTCCCAGGCCAACAACTAGAGAGGCAATGCGAGCAAGTCAGAGGGAGGCTGAGTTTATTTTCAAAGGGAGAAAATTTCTCCATATTAATTTTGCCAAATTATTTCTAGAGGATTGCCAGTTGGGCATCTAGCTTATTGTACTCTGTTGTCTTATTGCTACATAATAATAAAATAAACCCTCATTTGCTGCATTGGTTTTCCCTTCGGGGATTTTTCGGGGACTTTTAAGTCTAAAAATATTGGTGTCTATTTTTATTGTGTAAGCATTATTTTATCTTCTTCCAGTTTATTTTCTGCAACATATTTTATTTTTGGTGAAGAACGCAATTGTGAGTTTATCAATATTTGTTGTGATAACAAATAAGCTGCAAAACAGTTAGGAGATACATTTTCAGTAATTGCAATCAAGGAATTTTCACATTAATTGAAGGATGTACCAGGGACATGTCTTTCCCCTTAGGGATTGGGAACACTTAATAGGGTTGTTTATTAGCTACTCCTACCTAGGGAGGTTAAACTAATATGAGCTTAAAGCCCTAAATTTGGAAGGGAAGCCCACTATGAAGTCTCAATGTGCCCTTGCTTAACAAGCCTGGTTCACTTAGATGCACTAATGAATTATTGTACCTGATGGTGAGGAAGCAGATTGGATCTTATATGTGATTGGCAAGTGGTTTCATCATAGTATGGGCAACTTAATTTGGGCTGAAGCCCACCAGAGGATCATATTAATACTCTTAGGGGATGCATTGAGAGCCATGGGACTCTATCATGTGTTAGAGCATCATTTCATGTCTTGTGCACCTTCAACACCCTCAGTAGTATGCTCGTTGCCCCATATTATTTGCAAGATGATGCACTTTGACTAGTGTGCCTCAGTCGGTTTAGCATATTATGGTAATTGATCCAAGGCCCAGAGGAGGTTTGTCTCACCCTTGAGACCTGGGAGGGAAATCACCATTGTTAGAGCCATCACCATTAGAGCGGTACAGGATTTTATATCATTGGGAGACCCATGAGACTAGTTCTTGTGCCCCAAACCCAATTTGGGGTCCCACATGATGACTTGCATGGAGATCAAGGGGCCGACCCCTTGTTCGATATTTATTGAACCATCTCTCACATGTTGGCACAAAGAAAACTCCATGTGGCCCTCCAATCGTCCTACATCAACATGATGTCATCAATTTGGCTAGCATTTGGACGATTAATTTATAATTTGTGAAAGCTACTTGGTTGGCTTGTGACCAAGGCTTGTTTGTTTCCCATTATTTTAATGTTTTGGGGCTAATTAGGCTAATTCGACTTAGTGAGGTTCATATAAATAGAACTCACTCTCATTTGTGAGAGACCATCATCACACTGGAATTCTTTCTCTTGTAAAGAACTCGCACTTTTTCACTGGAGCTATTGGAGACTCCTTTGATGCATTTTGATGTGTGGAAGATAACTCAGATTTCTTCTTTGGAGCTTCTTCTTGAATGATGAATGGATACATGCATATCTCTTGTAAGTGCTTAATATTGATGAAATTTTTATTTGAAAATTGTTTAATGTATGGAATTGTTGTTGTAGAATATGCAAATTTGTGCCCTAATTGTTGAAGATTAAGTTTGGAAATCTTTTCTAGTAGAGTATCACATATGTTATTCAATGCAAGGCATGTGATGAATGTTCCTAGTGAATGAATGTCTTTGATTGTTCATGAAACTCCATTATATCTTGAAGAAGGTAAATGTTTGAAGTTGGTACCTAGGGCATCAATTTCGAGCCTCTTTGGAAGACATTTTATCTTATCTTAAGCATCATAAGACTCCATCCATTGCCCAAAGGACTAGGAACTAGTCCAAGGATTTTGGTGATCAAACTCCTCTTTCTCCATATTTTCTCTTTCTAAACTTTGATCCCCTAAAGGCAGGTTGGAAATCTAGGGCTTGTAGCGAAATTTTCGGGAGGTGATTTTTCTGGAATTCAAGGGTCTGAACATCAAGTTTAGGGTCTAGGCTACCTATGTTCCAAGTTTGGTGCACATCTGCTCGAGTTTCATCCATAAAATTTGTTGCCCTAGGTGCTACTCCAAGGGGGAAAACTTAGGTCTTTCTCTCTCACCTTGGAGACTTCTTTGAGGGTTGTATGAGCTTAGTATTCATTGGAATAAATCATAAGAAACCCTTTCTTCTCTCGGGCCTTGACCTTGTGAATACCTATTACCACCGAGAAACCTCAAAACCCTAGGTCTTGTGCCTTCTTTTCTAGGGTTTTTCTTAGACAGTAGTTTGTTTCTTTGAAGCCTCGTACTTTTATTGAGCTTCTCTTCGAATGAGATATAGCTCCATCACCTTGAATCTTCAAACCTAGAATATCTATTATAGGTGATCACAATGATATTGGGACTCCTCCCATTGGTGAAAGTCCATAAAGAGTAGGGGACCTTGGCTGTGGTGACAGTGGGCCATTGTCCCATTATTGTTACTTAGTCTAGTTGTTATCCCATAGGTATTCCCCCGCTAGGGCCTTGCTAGATTTTGTGATAACAGGCCCTAACAAGCCACAAGGATCTAGAGAAACCACCTTAGTCCAATACACTATACATAGATCACTAAGCATTGTCTATTGACAATATTGAATGCACAAGATATATAGTCACAACTTTTGCCTCATCATGATACATAATAATAATCCTTGTGGAGGCAAAACTGCTCATGAGACATTAGGCATCGTCTGAAAATATGTTTGAGATCAGTGCTGAGGGTGGGACAATCTAGCAGAAAAAATGTAGTCATCTTGATGTGAAACTGAGGAGTAACAAGCCCTAATGATCATTTTCTTTCTGATGATCAGATGAATAGGCAAACAATTTCATGTAACTCCCAATAGTAAAGGGCTGTCTAGTTCTGTCATCTTTAAGGTAAAACCCTTAACAAATGGTTTCAACATATTCAATATTCCAACTGCTAGAGAGACTTTATATCTAAATACCATATCTTGAGTGATATTCAAGTAAATATATAAATAGTTGTGTTACACGAGAACCACTCCTTAGAGGTGGAAAACCCGTTCCATTGGTTCCCACGCTCCTGAAAGCTTTGGAACTGTATGGGAATGTTCCCTTTTCAGTGGGAGCTGCAATGGGAGCTTGGGAAAGTTCTGGGAGCTTTGAAAACTTTTTTTTTTGGAGTTTCGGCGTTCCCTGGGGTTGGGGAATGCAAACCCTGACAAATATGTTGAACTGCCCACAAAACATGAGCCTTTGTTGAAACCTCCCCAGGAAGAAAGGCCAAAGACATCCTTAACACCGATATCCTTAATTGAGAAACTAGAGCAATCCCTTGACGAGTTAAGGAAGCGTGTGGCACCTCAATGTAAGGGCGATATCTGTGATGTCATGCCAATGAGTATTTATTTTGCTGTTTATGTATATATATCGTAGAAGATTGTGTGCATATTGTATGTGGCAGTCAATGCTTAACCATTAGAGTTGCTTTACTTTTTCTCTTAAGAATAACTAGAGAAACATAGGTAAAATTGTTCCTTTGTATTTTTAGGGCAGATTGTTTCAAAAACTGGTCATGTGTCAGAGAACTCATAATGAACTTGAGATTTTAATATTTTATATATATAAAAGGGAGAGACTCAGGGGGAGGGACACCCAGAGAATATATTTATATATAAGAGAGATTATATATTTAAATTGATTTTAATATTTGAATATTTTGATTAATGTTAATTTGATTATTATATAAATATATAATTAAAAATTATTTTTAATTTTATATTTTTATTTTTTTTATTATATAATATTACCACTCACAATTAGCCGTTTCCTATAAATTTTGAGGAAACCTCTAGCTGTTCCCGACACCCTTACCCAAGTTCCCAACATTCCCACGTTCCAGAAACTCATGCAACATAGATAAATAGATATCGAGAAAATCCCTAGTTTATAGCATAGTTAATCATACTAATCTTTCTCGAAAAGTCCTAGCAAGACAGGTTCTCTCAAATTTCAATTAACAGCAATCTGCCATTTCACAAAGATAGTCTGTGCTTGGTGTCCAGGGCATCCCTCATTAGGTTTGTTCCACTACTATTTTATGTGATATAAGGAATTCTATCTATCAATATGTTCGATTTAATATCTTATCTATGTGAAAAAACAGAGCATTTATGCATTAGATGTTCAGTTTGAACTGACTTAATTATGACATATGACACAGGGAACCACAAAAATAAATATAGCAGTAGATAGATTACCACAATTCCACTCATGCAAACGTAGCAGCAATGAAGTTGGACCTGAGCATCACGGTACTATACACCTTGGTACTGAGAGGTAAGTCTTGTTGCTTATAAACATTAAAAAATTACTATTAGTGATGCTTGACCACATGTTTACTAATTTCATATATGGGTTTAAGAATGAATCAAAAAGAATTTGATACTTGGCATCTGGCACCTTTGGTATCTAACTATCTAATTTCTTTAGGCATTAACCCAGGTTAACAATGGCAGTTCCAGTCCTGCAAGGGCTTTTGAACATATGGACAATTACAAAAGTAGCATAGATGAGAGACATTGTGACAGGCCTAATCATATAAGAAAACAAGAAATATTCATTTAAGAAAGACATCCTTTATAAAAGAACATGTTGATTTGACACTAAGATGCATGCTGCAATTAACACCATAACAGCCTGACTTGCACCCAGTAATGCAATTGAAAACATATGATGACAGGCTGACATGATGATGTATGTGGGGTTGGTCTTGGAGAAGACTTTATCAAACTAGGGTACATTTTCACACAATGTCATGTGTGTTTCTTTCAAAAAATGATCTGCCTTTATTTACAACTGCAGCACTTGCCTTCTAACACTCAACATATGATCTAACACGAAAAGCTAAATTGAATATGTACTATCAAGTAGTTGTTGGTGAAATAAAGCTGTACAATATGTAAAAGTGAAGTATTCATCTTTTATAAATTTTATATAAGGAAGCTCTCTAATATATTTGTTGTACATCTTTCAATTTCATATTTGCATAATACATTTTAATCCTTAGTTCTTGCCCAAGAGTGGTGAGCGGATACTATGTTGCTGACTTAGCAGCCAGAATTGCTCCCTTTGGAATCCAAATGCCAACTTTCACATCAATGCTTGCATCCATCAATTTATAATAATAAAAATTACTTGGACATTGTTTGTGAATTGTGATACATCAATTCGAGGCAGATGTCTGCAAAATTGTTAGAAGCAAAAGCTGGCACCCACAAGTGTATAAGTCCCAAGCACCAAGGTGTTAGCTTTGTGTAACTCGGGAAGGATGCTCACTGTCACCTTAAAAACTCTTCCCCAAACTTTCGGTTGGCTCTTCTCCAATGCATGGGGGTTTTCCCTAAGATTATCAAAGCTATGGAGTGGGAGCTCAAGGTGAAAATGCACAGTAAGCTTTGTGATGCCCCCTTAGGCATGACAATGCAAAGCCACCCAATTAGTCGGTGTGATATGTTCCAGCGTGCTACCCACCAAAACCAGTAACCCCATAGGATAAAACTTTTCTCCTACATTTGACAGCCATCTAGTGATCCAGATAGCCAACAACCCCTGCCAACCACCATCAGTTGATGATATGCCATGTGCTTCCGCAACTTGCATTAGCCATATGCTTCTCACCCATCCTGCTTTTGCACTTGGACAAAGGTGGGCTGCCATTCGAAAGGTACTTTGGTCATTTTGCAATTGGGTGTATTGTCGCACAAAATGTCTAGGCATCACGACAACACTCAGATCGGGCGCTGTCACCCTGATCTCCAATCTCTTTGTTTAAGCTGTCTCCCTACAACAGGCTAAGGGGGGTTGACCCTATGGAAAAATGGAATGAAGAAGAACTAGTTGGGAACCAACTAGTTCGGGAGACACAACGAGGCGATCAAATACTTGATTAAGATTTAGAAAGACTTCAATTAAATTAGATTTTAAACGATTAATACCAGTGCCTTATGGAGTCAACGATCTTGCTAGGGAAATGAAGACCAAGTAATCAATTAGCAACTGTGGCTTAGGTGAATGACTATTTTATATGAAATGTAGATCCTAAAACTTAACCTGAGATGCAAGAATCTTGGTTGATTTTAGTTAAATGCCTACTTAGATTGTAAATCCTTCAATCCTTTCTGTGTTGAGCCTGATTCCGTAGTAATTGGCAGAGAGAAGATCAGGATAAGCACACTAAGGTGTGATTAACGATACCTCTCCTGAACTTCTAACATACCCAATGCCTCTGGCGCCGCAGAGAACTGTGGCTCTGACTGCAAGGCCACCATTTTAAGTACTATTAATACAAGCTTCTCAAGAAAAGACAATTGGAGATCTATCTGTCTATCGACCAAGCTTATGCTTAGAAGTAAATTTTATCTATGCAAAGTTAATTTATATGCAAATGCACTGGAAGATGAGATGAAGTTAGACTCAAGGATGGGAAAACACTTATGTTGCAAAAGCCCTCAATTACCCAAATGAAACACTCGCTTTATTAGATGAAGACTTAGAAGATAAACACTTGAAAATATTATAATTAAAACACTAGGTTATTTCAAATCTTCTTTATACAATTTAGCTCAAAGAGAACGAAAACTACTTTGCAAATTCGATATCAATGTCATCAAATGCTCAAAAAGTATGCTCGGTTTAGGAAATAAAGATGCAAGATATTCAACAGATGCTCAATGTCTTAGCAATTAAATTTTAAGAGATTCAAATACTTTAAACAACCACGAAATTTAAATGCTAACCGATTTAGATCCTAGAATTTAAATGATTATGTTTAGTGACCCAAATCTAGGAAATTCTAGGAAATTTACCACTTTCCTATAGTTAATATTTATATATGAAAATTTAAGCACATTTAACTATAGAGAAAAAGAAATGTTGATACCACAAAATTCTTCTTTAGATTTTATCTTTGAGAAATTTGATTAGTCTTTAGGAAAACTTTTTGATGTGCTAAGCAATACTAAATGTGACCAGAATAAATTGAAAAAGATTTAATAATTTTTAATTTTTTTAATGGGCTAGAGGCCACATTAAAAACTTTAAAACTTTAGGATATCTCAAAGTCACATTAAAAATGAAAATGAAGCCCCTTCTTTATTTTTTATTATTTGTTTTTTATTTTTTATGCTTTAGAACTTTTTTAAAAATTTTAGATTTTTTTAGGACTTTTTTAAAATTTAGGATTTTTTTACTAGATTTTTGTAATGTTTTTTTTGTTGTTTTGAATTTTCATAAAAAAAATCAAACTCAAAATAAATGAAAACAAAATGAAAACAAAAGTTAATTCAAACAAAAAAGAGAAATCGAAAAACCATAAAATAAAATCGAATTTTTAAAATTTTGATTTTTGTTTGAAAAAAAAAAAAAAATCGAAAATCAAACTAGATCAAAACAAATAAAAATTATAAAATGAAAAATAAACAAAACCTAACCCTATCTAACCAACTACCACACAAAAAGATCAAAAAAAAGGAAGTCAAAAGTTAAAAAACTTCTCTGAATGCAGGTGTGCAGCAACATGGAAGGGGTTCGACGGCGAGGGTGAAGAAAATACAGACAACGAGGGGATGAGAGGTTTGCGTATGGAGATGCAACAGGGGAATGGACACATGGATCTGCAGGGATGGAGATTCGAGGAGGCAGCTACTTAGAAGTTAGGAGGGGTGGTGGCTGCGGTTAAAAAAAAAGAAAAGTGTGAGAACGATGGACTACAGGTCGATGGAGCTGAAGAACAAAAGCAATGATTATGGAATAACCCACATAAGTCCTGAAATGCTTAAGAGATTTGACTAAAGCATAGGCTTGCTTTTCCATGGTATTGTATTTTAATTCAGAATTTTGAAGGTCTCTACTCATGAAAGCAATAGGCTACTTGTGACCATCTTTATTTTTCTGCAATAAGACACCAACAATGGCATCTTCAGAAGCAAAAGAGAAAATCATGAACTCTTTAGAGTAATTAGGACTAACTAAAACAGGGGCTTTTGCAATAGCACCTTTGATTTCCTTAAAAACCTTTTTGCCATCTTCTTTCCAAATAAATTTTATATCATTTTTCAGAAGACTTTGAATAGGCTTAGATACTTCTGCGTAATTTGGAATAAATCTTCTAAGAAAATTTGTTTTTCCAAGAAAAGACTAAAGGGATTTAAGATTATGAGAAAGAGGAATCTTTTGGATTGCCTCAGCTCTTTCAGGATCAATCTTGATTCCATCCTTAAAAATGATGTGACCAAGTAATTTCTCTTCAATTACTCCAAAAACAGACTTAGCTGGATTTAAGGAAATCCCATACTCTCTACATTTATCAAAAACTTGCCTAATATGACTTATGTTACTAATACCATCCTTAGAAAAAACAGTAAAATCATCTTGATAAATTTCGATAAATTTCCCAATTAAACCCTTGAAGGCATAATCCATAGCCCTTTGAAATGTAGCCCCAACATTGGTTAATCCAAATGCATTCTGATATATTCGAAAGTACCCCATGGTGTGGTGAATGTAGTTTTGTGACGATCCTCCTTCTTAACCCATGTTTGATTATATCTAGAAAAGCCATCTAGCAATGACATCATTCCAGAACTAGATCTCTTTGCAACATAGTCTCCATGTTTGGCAAAGGGTAATTATCTTTCTTACATGCTAGATTAAGGTTTCAAAAATTGACACAAAGTCTTATTGTACCGTTCTTTTTCCTAACAATCACCAAGTTGGAACACCATGTTGAATGCCTCGTTTGAGCAATAATTCCTGCTGCAAGCATCTTTGAAAGCTCCTTTTGAACCAAAGGGGCTAACATAGGATTTATTTGCCTAAGATTTTGACGAAAGTGTTTAGCATTTTCATCTTTCAAGGGGATAGTGTGCTCCATGACATCTTCCCTATAACCTTTTAATTCATCATAAGAAAATGCTTAAACATCGCGATATTCACGAAGTAAATTGGTTAGCTTTTTTCTTTCTTCAACATTAGTACCCTTACCAATTTTGATAATCATTGGATCCCTAGAAGTACCAATGTTTACCTCGATGTATTTCCCTGGTTCCATTTTATTTCCCTCTTTCATCTTTGTGGCATCATGCTGATCAAAGTGTTGTTCTAAAGAAACCACATTCCTAGGAGTAGGATTTATGATATCTTCATGATCATTAGATCCATCCTCCTTAGAATCTATCCAAAAATTTTCAAACTCTTCCAAATTATCGAGAAAATGAATCACTTGTTTTTCATCATCAAAAACTTGCCAATGCTCTGAGTTATCTAGAACAGATGGCCTAAATATAACTTCCATTTTTATCTTATCCTTAATCAGCCCATCAGATAACTGCAAAGTAGAAGCAGCTACGACGAGCTTATTTGCCAAACTATTTTGCTCTCTTGGGATAGCCTCAAGGTCAAGGGCATCAAAGTATTTCATAGTATCCCATACAACATTTCGATAATTCTTTAACCTTTGATTTTTACATGTAAATTTATTTTTAATTTGCATGATAATTAAGTCAGAATTCCCCTTGATGCTAAGCAATTTAACTCTTAAAGCCTTTGCCAACTCAAGACCCAACAGCGAAACTTCATATTCAACAACGTTTTTGGCTGCTCCAAATTCTAGCCAATAGGCAAACTTGAAAATATGACCAAGGGGAGATTTAATACTATTCGTGCACCTTTACCATGTCTAGACAATGCACCATCAAAATACATGTACCAAATTTTATCCTTGAGATCCCCAATCTTTTTATGAACCTTATCATCGGGAAGAACTATGGAATTAGACAGGTTAGCAGAATTCCCAATGTCAGATTGTTCTTTAATTATCTCATTGTGAGGTTTCTTAGGATCTTCAATATGGAATCTTCTCTCATGCTCTCTATTAAGTCTTACAAAACCATCACCTCTAGGAGAAGGAATCATATCATATGACCAATTCATTTGAATACTCCCTCTTAGATTAGAGGCCCATTTTCTAGATAAAAGCATACCCCAAGCATCAAGCACATCAACAACAACAATGCCCATAACAATCATAATGTCAGGGTAAACTGATAAATGAACTTGTAAATCCTTGATCAGACCGTGAACTTCAATCTTCTTACAATCCATGGCTCATATATTGTAGTAAGGCCTATGAACTCTTAAATTAAGCTGTTCCATGACCCTCTTGGTCATGACACAAGCTGATGCACCAGAATCCAGCATGCAATTATTCAATTTATCCATTAACCATCAAAGTAATAAAGAATGGTTGATGATCCTTCTTATCTGAATCTAAACTTTGCAAATATATAGGAGCATCCTGGTAATCAACCTCCGATGCCTTCGGTTGAGAAACATTCACTTGAGGAGCTTCAATAGCTTTCAATAACTTAGCCCTTTGGGAAGGCATTTTCGCAATCTCGGCGACAGGAACCCAGATTTTTGCATTATTAAACCAACTTCCCAAATCGACATCTAATCCAGAGTTTGAACCCGGGTTAAAAATTCAAGGGGGAATTTGATTCCCACTTTGATCTTTATCCCTTCTTTGATAAGTTAAACCCTTTAGCAATTTCCATGATTCGCTCTGGAGAAGGTTTTTCACCATATAATTTAACCATCATATCATCTTCATTCTCAAAATTATTTATACTAAACGCTGATGTTGGAGGCATAACATCTCGACTGTTTTCCTTAACTTCCATCCAATCTTTCATAGACAAAGAAAATTCTTTACCCACTACATTTATTTGATTACCTCTCCCAAACATTCCATTATCCAAAATCCTTCTAACTATGGGGCAAGTAGCCTCCTCATGAAGAGCATCAAAAGCCCAACAGTAAGGCGGAGCATCATCATCCAAATTAGTATGTTCAAGTGGATTAGGTGGTCTTTGCTCACTAGATTGACCTTTCTTCTGCCAATTATTATTTCGATTATTATTATTATTTGTAGGATGGAAATTTTGCGTTTGAGCCCTTTCCATTTGGACCAACCTGTTCTGCAAAGTAGTTATCCCCTGAGCATGGTTAGAGGTTAATTTCGCTTGGTTAAGCTCCATGCTTTCAATTTTTTGCAGTAATTTCTGAGCAAGGTCGTTATCAGAGTCTTGAACCTCTTTTCCTTTAGGTTCTTTCAATTTCGTTGAAGCCCTATCGAAACCTGGGATTTCAGAATTCCCAGATGCTGCCTTATCTTTCTCAAGCTCTACCGCTAAAGCTTGACAATCCCTATTATCAGGAAACTTAGCACGTCTTAACTCATAAGAGGGCTCAGAGCTAAAGGCATCAGTATAAAAGTCCTGAAGAGATTTATCAGTAGGTTTATAACCTTGAGGTAATTCCTTAATAATATCATTCAACCTCTTGTTAAATTCTTCTCTGGTCTCATTTTCTCTCTTTTTAATGATATTGATAGCTTTTACGAGATGCCTCCCTTGTTTCTTATTTCCATACTTTTCCTTAAAGGCATTAACAATCGATTGCAAAGAATCAAATGAATTATGAAGCTTTATCATAAACCAACCTAAAGCTGCCCCCTCCAAGGTAAGAACAAAAAGGGTCATTTTTACATCTTCATGATTAAAATCAGTAGCCTTACCCAACCATGAACTCAAAGATTTTAGATGAGAGCTAGCACTAACTACATTATTACCTTGAAAGAGAGGCAATTTATCCATCTCATGCTTTGGAATATCATTGGGATAACCTTGAATGTTAGCAAAGTTACAAGGGGCGAATATGTCCATGATGTTGTGCTCGATCGACTTAGCAAAAAGCAAATGGATATCAGAAAGGGCTTCTTGTCTGAGATTAACAAGAAGGCTACGAGAAGAGAGTTTCTGTAATCGTACTCTGAGAGCCCTTTTAGGATTAGGAGTAGGATTAACCAAACTGCTTGGATGTCTTCTAGTATACACTCTTGTAGAAGATAGAGGAAGTGGAGTCGCCACCCGGACAAAAATTCTAACTCGGAATAACATGAAAGTAAGGAACCAAGGACAAGGAAATTATCTTGGCAAGTGACGAAAGGATGAGAGGAAAGAAATGAGATGAATGTTGAAGAAACCAAGGACAGAAAAAACTCTATCCCCGACAACGACGCCAAAAAATGTTGTCACACAGAATGTCTAGGCACTGCGACAACGCTCAGATCGGGGGCTGTCACCTTGATCCCCAATCTCTCTGTTTAAGCTATCTCCCTACAGCAGGCTAAGGGGGGTAGACCCTATGGAAAAATGGAATGAAGAAGAACTAGTTGGGAACCAACCAGTGTGGGAGACACAACGAGGCGATCATGTACTTGATTAAGACTCAACAAGACTTAGGATTAAATTACATTTTAAATGATTAATACCAGTGCCTTATGTAGTCAACGATCTTGCTAGGGAAATGAAGACCAAGTAATCGATTAGCAACTGCTGCTCAGGTGAATGACTATCTTATATGAAATGCAGATCCTAAAACTTAATGTGAGATGCAGGAATCTTGGTTGATTTTAGTTAAATGTCTACTTAGATTTTGAATCCTTCAATCCGTTCTGTGTTGAGCCCGATTTCATAGTAATTGGCAGAGAGAAGATCAGGAGAAGCACACTAAGGTGTGATTAACGGTACCTCTCCTGAACTTCTAACATACCCGATGCCTTTGGCGCTGCAGAGAACTGTGGCTCTGACGGCTGCAAGGCCACTGTTTTAAGTACTATTAAAACATGCAGATGGATGGAGATCTATCTGTCTATCGACCAAGCTTATGCTTGGAAGTAAATTTTATCTATGCAAAGTTAACTTATATGCAAATGCACTGGAAGATGAGATGAAGTTAGTCTTGAGGATGGAAAAACACTTATGTTGCAAAAACCCTCAATTACTCAAATGAACACTCGCTTTATTAGATGAAGACTTAGAAGATAAACTCTTGAAAATATTATAATTAAAACACCAGCTTATTTCAAATCTTCTTGATACAATTTAGCTCAAAGAGAACAAAGACTACTTTGCAATTCGATATCAATGTCAACAAATGCTCAAAAAGTATGTTCGGCTTAGGAAATAGAGATATGCGATCTATTATAATTCCACAACAAGATTCTTTAACAATCACTTGAAAACATTTGCAAAATGTCTAGCATGTAACGAGAATTAAATAATCCAACCAATGACGATAGATAGATGCAAGATATTCAACATATGCACAATGTCTTACCAATTAAACTTTAAGAGATTCAAATACTTTAAACAACCACGAAATTTAAATGCTAACCGATTTAGATCCTAGAATTTAAATGATTATGCTTAATGACCAAAATCTAGGAAATTTACCACTTTCCTATAGTTAATCTTTATATATGAAAATTTAAGCACATTTAACTATAGAGAAAAAGAAATGTTGATACCACAAAATTCTCCTTTAGATTTTATCCTTGACAAATTTGATTAGAGTTTAGGAAAACTTTTCGATGTGCTAAGCAAGACTAAATGTGACCAAAATAAATCGAAAAAGATTTAATAATTTTTAAATTTTTTAATAGGCCAAAGGCCACATCAAAAATTTAAAACCTTTAAATGTGAGATTTATTTTGATTTAAAACTTTATGATATCTCAAAGTCACATTAAAAATGAGAATGAAGCCCCTACTTTTTTTTATTTTTTATTTTTTAGTTTTTTATGTTTAAAACTTTTAAAAAAAATTAGATTTTTTTACGACTTTATTAAATTTTTAGGACTTTTTTAATTAGATTTTTGCAATGTTATTTTTCTTTGTTTTGAATTTTAATTAAAAAAATCAAACTCAAAATAAATAAAAAGAAAATGAAAGCAAAAGTGAAATCGAAAAACCACAAAAAAAAAAATCGAATTTTTAATGAAATCGAAAAACCACAAAAAAAATTCAAATTTTTAAAATTTTGATTTTTGTTTGAAAATGTTTTAAAAAGAAAAGAAAAAAATCGAAAATCAAACTTAGATAAAAAAACTGAAATTTATAAAATGAAAAATAACCTAAACCTAACCCTATCTAACCATCTACCACACAACAAAAGATAAAAAAAAGAAGTCGAAAGTCAAAAAACTTTTTCTAAATGCAGGTGTGCAGCAGTGTGGAAGGGGTTCGACAGCGAAGGGATGAAAGGTCTGCGTATGGAGATGCCGCGGAGGAATGGACACACAGATCTGCAGGGGTGGAGATTCGAGGAGGCAGCTATGCAGGAAAGGTGGTGGCTATGTTAATAAAAAAAAGAAAAGCGTGAGAACGATGGACTGCAGGTCAATGAAGCTAAAGACGAGGGTTATATGCAGTGAATGAAAGCGTTTGAGGAGATCTGCGGGGAGGAGAGAACCACGTGGAATGATGGTTGTGGGCTAGACGTGGAGGAGCAGAAACGCAACTTGGACTGTGATGATGGCAGTAAGGAGATTCATTGTAGGTTTGGACGGAAGGGAGAAGGGATGCAGGAGCTGGAATGATGCTGCGTGCATGTGAAGGAGGAGCAATGGGAACGTAAGGATGAGGAATGAAGGAGGCTGCGGGTTGAGCGTGGACTAGACAACAAATTTTTTAAAATTTTTGAAGAGGCCATGGGAATGGGAAAAAACGCAGGTATCGAACAACGAAGGCAAGGAGTTTAGGCAGAGATGGACGAAATTAAGGGTATGAGCAGTGTTTGATGGACAAAGTTGGACTGAGCGGATATAAGAAGAAAGCAACAAATGAAAAGATGCAAAGCTTCAGCCAGGATTTTTCTTCTCATGTAGTTATGGGCCTCTCCAAAAAAACTTAGAGAATTCTTCAACAAAATTGCAAAACGAAACTGCAGGCAACAGACAAAACGAAAGGTCATGGCCCAATAAAACCCATAAATTTCCAAATCAAGTTGATATGTTTTAATTCAGATTTATAATCGAAACCCCTGTAAAATTATCTCTAGATTCAAAAAGAATTTAAGAAACCCTTGGATTGCAAAAATAATGTACCTGCAAAAGTTGGGTTTGAGGTCAGATCTTACCCTCCAGGGCCTAGATCTGGCTTCAAAATCAGACTTCATCTTCAGATCTGCAACCTGTTCTTGAAAACAAAAACACCCATAATCTGGGTATGCAAAAAATAAATACAACCCCAGAAACCCAAGTCAAAAAAGCCAAGAACAAAAATTCAGATCTATGCACAGGAATAGCAGATCTACTAGATTTGGCGAGTGCGAGTCCAACTCAGCTCCTAAATTTGATAATCTAAGGCTCTTAAAAGCCAAATTTATCAATTTAGCGCAGAATATTTTTTGAAATTTTAAATTTTAAAGGAAGTGCTTCACCCAAAACCCTTCACGCATCACCAATAAAATTTCTTATGATAAGCCAGGATCAAATCAAGCTAGGCTCTTTAGAAAATACGAGTTGGGAGTTGGATGGTCCAACTGAAAACTTCCCCAAATGCCCAATGATCTAAAAATGTCAAGAATTTCCTGCAAAACTCAGTTCAACCATCAACATAGGGCGAGAAAATGATAATAAAATTTAGATCTAATAGAGATACCTACTATTATATTCAAAACATAAATTACCATTCAAAATTGGGCAAAATACCTATGCTCAAATCACTCTTTAGAAAGCCATCATCAATGGCTAAAAGGAAATCTATGCATGAAAATAACACATCTTACAACATTTCCACGAAGAGTAACACCAGCAGAAATTAATTCCAAAGTCTTTCTTTATTGCTCATAAAAAGATTACAAGAGAGCTTTCACTTAGCACACGTCTCAAAGATCGAATGATTTTCACTGACAAATGACCTCCTATTCAAAGATAAATCCTCCAACTGTTAGTTCGAGTGATCCTTGTCAAAGCAATCTCAACCGTTGATGATGATTAAAATTTCTTTTAATCTCATCTATTGAAATTTTAAATTATCGAGGAAATTCGAAATTTTCAATTAAATGCATTTTAATTAATTCAAAAATTAAATTTTTGAATTAATTTCCTCAAAATTTTGACTGACTTAACCCCAGGGACCAAAGGCTTAAAATTTAGCAAAATAATTAATTTACCTTAGTCCCTGGATCTTTTGAACTTTAATTTTTTAACGATCAACAAATTTTGCCTTTGGAGAATTTAATTTACTAAGACCTAGAATTAATCAAATTTCTGGCTTAGGATTTTAATTAATTTTAGCCAGAAAATTTAATTAATTAACCTATGAGGGGATAAATTATTTTTCTAACCCTCAAGGCACTTTACATCATGATTTACATCTCAAGGGGAAAAACCCATTTGCAAAAGACCTTCATAGACTACTTAGTTCTGCGACACAAAATATAATCTAGCAGATCAAGCAATTTGTAATAAAATAACCTAACCAAATAGTTAGGATTATTACCAAATCACTTTTACATAGATTCGTTCTAGAGCACTAGGACTCACCTAAGATCCAAGTGACAAAATCCATTCCGGCTTTGGGGTAAGGCTAAAGGAAAGCTTTGCTGACCATCTGAGAATCGATTGGTGAGACAAAAAACCTTCTGAAATGTAAATCGTCACGAGAAAATTAAGTTTACCTAGGCAATTACATACATGACATAGATCTGCTGAGATTATTTACATTATATACATGCAGAATGGGTTTACATTATAACATGACAATCAGGCTGATGATGATAGTTGGACGACATGGACACATCGATCAGGTGCTATCCCTTTTGTGAAAAAAGGGGGTGTACTGCTATGGGTCGGTGACACGTAGTGGTCAACAGGGTACTTATACTTGTTTGTTTTTTGGCATTTAGTATGGATTATGGGTTGATTTGGAAGATTCACAGACCTTGACTGTATTCTTGTTCTCTCATGTCACCGGGCGGGTTAATCTTTGACCCTAGTCCAGTGGGACCTCCCTTAAAGACCTTTGGGGATATAGGAGGGGCACTACCTGGGATGTCGTGATTGAGAATCAAGATAGTGTGTTCTAGTTTCCCTATGTCATACTTAACACCTTCCATCCCACATTACAAGCCCATATTTCACCTCCATTCTTCGGGTTCAACTTGCCATTGGTTCCTGGGGATTTTGGTACTCATATGTGTTGAAGTTTCTAAATCTAACAGTTAGAATCCCTACATGCAATTTACTGATTTATTCCTACCTACTTGTTCTGTTAATTAACAAGTTATTTACCTTGTAAATACTGAAAATAAATACAAGTGCATGCTCACACATAACAGATCATCAACTGAAGGAAACATGAACAAGCATACAAATGACACCGTTATTTTTGGACTATTGTCCTCGAAAAAACCCAATGCGGGAAAACTGGTGCAGCTATCTGAGGGTTTTATTATTAAGAAGCTCTTTTCTAAGTACACTAGGTGCCAATCTGGCTAACCCGATAGAGATAAAAAATCTGGCAGCAATACCTCTCCTTGGAAACAGGTATTCAAAAAGCCTGCTCCACGAAATCCTTCTTTGGCACAATTTGAAGCTCAGTGTCAGCCTTGCTGGCCTCTGCGTCAGCCTCTTTGGCTCCTTGCGTCACTCTTGTAGCCTCCGCGTGGATGACGTAGGCCCTTTTCGCTCTGTGCAGTCTCTGCTGCTTCTGTGTGTCTCCCTCTGGCTCTGTGTCTACCTCTTTCTGCTTCTGCACTGGTCTCTCGGCACTGTCCCTGCCTCTCTGCCTCATACTCACTACCCCTTGCTGCAGCTGATCACTGATTCTATCTCTCTTAGCAAACCCCGCTCTAGAGAATAGAATGACTGATCACTCTGGTGTATTTTCCAAGTGACCCTCAAGCCTCCTGTTATACTTTTCTCGTTGACAAATCAACGGCCAAGATTAAGTCCCTAATCGACGACTAAGATTAGATCTAGCTTGATCCATGTCTTTTGGACCATTCTAACACAGTTTTATATTAATTCACATTAATATTTTAATTTCCCTAAGTTTAGACATAGGGACTCCATTAAAAATATTAATTATTTTAATATCTCCCTAACTGTGTAGAATCTGCCCAAACCCTTTCTGGGTATTGGATATCTCATGTGCCCTAACCTCTCCACCAACTTTCGTGGCTAGAGCACATCCGTTGCTACTACAAATCAACACTCCTTCTTAGTGAGGACTGTGCTCTAGCAATACGCCTTACTTAGTATCACCCTGATTATCTGACATCGGTCCCTGTGTTGATGCTAGGCCCGCTGCCCATCATCCTCTGCATTGTTGCATCTTGTACTGCTGCCCATTGCTCTGCCACTATCATTGTTGCATCTGCACGATAGCTCCCTTTGCATCCATGCTATTGCCCATGGCCTTGCCATTGCCACTGCCACTGTTGTGTCTGTACTGCATCTTCTCTCATCATGCTGCATCGTGCTGCCCATAGCACTACCACTACTAGTTGTTGCTCTGCAACTCAGTTACTGAGAAGTAAGTAATCGATCTCCCAACTCTGACCTCTCTGTCAGGCTAGAGTACTCTTGATGCTGAAGCTTCCTCTGCTGTTGACAAGTGCTCCCTCTTTGACCTCTGCGCTGTTGCAACAACTCCCTGCGTCTCGCACCGTTACACACCTTTCTCTGTGCCATCCTGCATTGGTGCAACACTCCCGTGCCTCTTGCACTGCTGCAGCCTGCTAGCCTCGCGCTGTCCTGGGAATTCTACACTGTAGCTCTCTTTGCTGCTTCATCTACATCCGTCTCTACCCACATCGGCCTGTCCTGCTACTCCTCTTCGGGGCTCCCGTAGCATGGTCTAATCCAAGAGGCTGGTTACCTCAAGGATCCTACCCCTCATTGCCTGTAGTCTGTCTGACTACAGCTCGATGTCTTCCCACTTCTGCTCAAGTGGCGTGTGTGCACTCATGGCACAGTCATCGTTTGTCTCCACTTCCTTCTCTGCCCTTGCTGACGCTGCCTTGGTCTCGGAGACCTCTCCCTTGTTCTTCTTCCTTGGACATTGGGTTGCATAATGACTCAGCTCCCTAGAGTGGAAGCATTTGATCTTGGAGAAGTCCTTCTTCTTCTGTTTCTCTTGCTTTCTCTCGATGCTAGGGCAACATCCTCCTCCTCCTCCTCCTTGACTCTGATCCCCTTGCCGCTACTTCCTATCTTGCTTAGCCTTTTGATCTCCTTTTGCTGAAGAGTCACCCACATTTCCTCCCGATGTGGAAGGGTGGCTCTGCCCAGTATACTCTGGACAAATACCTCCCAGTCTTCTAAGACTGCGTTCAGGGTTGTTCTCACCATCAATTCCTGATCCGATGTGGCCTCTATGGAAGTCAGTTGATCCTGAATCTCATTCAGTCGACCGAGGAAGATGTCGATCGGTTCTTCCTTCTTCATCTGGTATGACCGCAACTAATTTTCTAGTAACATCCTTCTTTGCACAGAAGTATATTGGTACAATTTCTTTAGGGCCTCCCACATCTCATTTGTCGTTTCCTTCTTGGCAATGTATGGTACTACATGGTCCTTGACCAAGGATGATGCTCTTGGCCCTCGCCATTGCCTCCTCGTACTTCTTGTTATCATCTGGGTCATTTGGGATCATTATCGTCCTCAAGGCGAAGTGCTCGACACGATTTCTGTCAAGTACGGATAAGATTTTGGCCTTCCAAACTACGAAGTTTGAGGCTCCGTCCAATCTGTCCTAGTATCTTACTCCGTGTAGTGCCGTGCTACTCTTCTACTTCCCTCCTGGAAGTTCTTGATGCAACTCCCTCTGATTCTTGATTTCCCTCCTGGAAATCCTTCTGCCAATGTCGTGATGCCCCCTACTCTGATCGTCTGTGCAACTGCACCACTGATCCAGATTTCTCGACTAGAAACCCTCGGTAGCAACTTCCTCCTCCTTGGCCTTGCCCTGTTAGGTACTATTCTGACTAAAATACCCCATCAGCTCCACTCTACAACTTACCCACAGCCTCCTAACCCCAACAACCTGAAGGTGAGAGCTCCTAGGCTTGCGCAGTCCCGATACCAGCAAACTAGCTCCCTTAGCCAACTGCGTCAGCCCTCCTGGCCTCTGTGTGAGCCTGCCTTTGCCTCCTTCAGCCTCTGCACAACGTCTTCTTGGCTCGAACTTGATGACACAGGCACTGCGACACCCCTTCCTTGCTGCTTTGCTGCTAGGAACAACCTCTGTCACTTGGGACAACTGTTTTCTGCTGCTGCTGCTGCTCTGCTTTGCTGACGTCCTCAGTTCTCCTGTGATTTGCAGCCATGCCCTTATTTGCCATGTAAATACTGAAAATAAATACAAGTGCATGCTCAACACATTATAGATCATCAACTGAAGGAAACAGAAACAAGCATGCAATTGACACCGTTATTTTTGGACTAATGTCCCTGGAAAAACCCAATGCGGGAAAACAGGTGCAGTTATCTGAGGGTTTTATTATCAAGCAACTCTTTTCTGAGTACACTGGGTGCCAAACTGGCTAACTCGACAGAGATAAAAAATCTAGCAGCAATACCTCTCTTCGGAAACAGGTATTTGGAAAGCCTGCTCCAGGAAATCCCTCTCCAGCAAAATCTGAAGCTCAGAGTCAACCCTGTTGGCCTCTGCGTCAGCCTGAAACCCTCTACATCAGCCTACTGAGGCTCTGCGCAGCCTCTTTGGCTCTCCGCATCACTCCTGCAGCCTCTGCGTGGATGACACAGGCCCTTCTAGCTCTGCGTAATCTCTGCTACTGCTATGTGGCTCCCTTTGGCTCTGCGTCTGCCTCTCTCTACTTCTGCGCTGGTCTCTCGGCACTGTCCCTGCCTCTTTGCCTCGTACTCACTGCCCCTCGCTGCAACTGATCATTGATTCTATCTCTCTTAGCAAACCCTGCTCTAGAGAATAGAATGACTGATCATTCTGGTGTATTTTCCAAGTGACCCTCAAGCCTCCTCTTATACTTTTTTCATTGACAAATCAACGACCAAGATTAAGTCCCTAATCAACGACAAAGATTAGATCTGGCTTGATCCATGTCTTTTGGACCATTCTAATACAGTTTTATATTAATTCACTTTAATATTTTAATTTCCCTAAGTTTAGACTTAGGGACTCCACTAAAAATATTAATTATTTTAATATCTCTCTAACTGTTTAGGATCTGCCCAAATGTTTTTTGGGTATTGGAGATCTCATGTGCCCTAATCTCTCCACCAACTTTCATGGCTAGAGCACATCCGATGCTACCTGAAATCAACAATATGATCACATACCTTTAGTACAACCCGATAACTTGGCTCTGAGAGGTTGATGCAGCTAAAATGAAATGAAATAAGATATCATGGCCACAACAAACCGCAAAAAGAAAAGCCAAAATGCAAAAGATGGCCAGGACACAAGAATTAACATGTGGGTTGTTGTCACTCAAATTGTACACGAGAATGCAATAATGCTCAGGGCAAGGGTTGTCACTCTGATCCTGACCCTCTTCGTTTAAGCTGTCTCCCTACAACAGGCTAAGTGGGGTAGTCCCTAGGAATAAGGTGATGAGTTTGGAAGACACAACTGAATGGCCTAACAACTTGGTTAAGGATAACCGACAAGTTTAATTATTTAGCACAACTTGATTAGATTTATTGAGATTATCAATTAGAGACCAGTGCCTTAGGAGTCAACTTACTTGCACAATATAGATTAAATTCCAAGTTACCGGATGAACAATTGCTGCTAGGATGAAAAAAACTGTCGTATATGAGATGCAATACCTAAAACTAAGTGAAATGCAATCTCTTGGTTAATTTTAGTTAGAATGCCTGTTCTAGGTGAGTCCTTTCTCTCAATTGTTTTGAAGTTAGTCTTGAATGTAGGTTGTAGAGAGAAGTCCAAAGGAAGGAGGCTTAGGCCTCATTAACGATACCTCCCTTGGAGTTCTAACCACCCAAGTGCCTCTGTTCCTGCAAGGGATTGCCCACAAGAGAACTACAAGGTCACATGTTTTAACCACAAAAGAGTGTATAGACTTCGCATGTTAAGTGAGAAAGGTGTTCCTATCTTCTTACAATCGAGCTTATGCTTGGAGGCATATTTTATTGATGCACTGCTAATCCTAGAATGATATGCAAGATATGAGTGATAGCTTTAAGTGAGATTATTAAATGACTTTTAAGTGCTTCAAGCTAAATTACTTAAGATTCAATGCTTATGATGTTCAACACAAGAGCATAAATGAAGTATTTAGAGAGCAATTATAGGAACAATCTCAACTAAAGCAAAGTTCCAATAATCAACTTGAATTGCCAATTAAAGTGCTTCACAGTAAACCAATTAAAGATTTATTCAATGAGCTAGCAATCCCAATAAGACAAGTGCTCTAAATCAATGACAATGGAAAGCAAGGAGCACAAATCTATCAATGAATCCTTCACAACTTGATGTGCAAATGAAACCAAAGGAGGCAATGAACAATGCTAAGAATGAGACAAGAAGACTTTAAACACAATTGGCAACCTTCAATAGGGATTGTTCAATTACAAGATTTGAGTGAAGTTACCACAATATTGCTTATAATACTCCAAAGCTGATACTTACAAGATATTGTAAAGTGCTCTTATTAATTAGCAATCTCAATGTTTTTCTTTTTTAACAACAATGCTCTAATGCTCTTCAATGGCAACAAAAGAGAGAGAGCAAGATACACTTATGCAAATACCAAGAAAACTTGTTAGCATTAACAATCAATCAAGATATGCAATCAGATTTACTCCTTTAGAAAATGACAATGAGATTGATTTTAAGGCACAATTCCCTTAATATTTGTTTAGATATTACAGAGCACTTATATGCAATCTTGAGATTCCAAATGGAGATAAAGGCAAAGTTGTGCCAATGATGCAAGGCAAAACAGCAATCACTTAGAGCAGTCCACTTAAATCACTTTGCCAATAGATTAAGATAAGAGAAATGATGCTTCAAAACCTCAAGGTGAGTTCTTATGAATTTAGAGGTCCTTATGATGTCTTTTTTATCACTGTTATGATTTATATCAGAAATATTAAGACATATATCAGACCTCATAAACTATATGACAGTCCTCTAAAATTATTTAAGAACACCACAAATGCAATAACATAAATCTTCTTATCACTTGAGATTAAATGTGTGATGATTATAGGGTTATGTTAATGTGTTTTAGGGCTCCTTTAGGATGTATATTCAGAGATTTTACCACTTTTATGAGATAACTTCAGATCTGAATATAAAACAATGAGGAAAGATTTGGGTAAGAGAGAAAACCATTAGGCCCTAAGGCCATTTGAGATGGCTAGATGAACTTCCAAAATGCACTTAGACTCTTCCAAAACACCTGCAACACCAATGTTAGATATATAAACCTCGAGCCAAGTGATGGATCAGCCTTTTGATGAGGATGGCTAGGGCTTCTAGGGCTGGTTGATGGGCTAGAGAGGACTTGAGCCCTTGAAAACTCCTTCAATGAGTGACAAAGCCTACAAAACCAATTGTTAGCTTGAAAAAACCAATGATTCAATGTAATATCCCCAATTTTGATTTTTCATTTGAGGGGATTACTAGAGTTTTTGGGGAGGTGCTAAGTATTGCACAAGTGTGTAATATGGGCATTGGAGACATTTTTGACATATGGTACTTAGGAGAAATAGAAAATTATAGCTCTAGTGAAATGTGGAGGCCACAAGAGAAGGAAATTCAACCCAATGGAGCAATTCGCACTAGTGAGAAGAGAGAGAGAGAGGAAGGGGTGCAAATTAGTGGAAGGTGGGGACCGCCAAGGGAGAGAGGGCCAACAATTATAAATAGAGCTTGGAGGTCTCCATTTGGTACTTTTTGACCATTTGACAATTTAACATTAGTTCTTTTGAGCTACTTAGCAAAGACAACCATGCTGTTCAGCACAAGGAATTTCTGAGTGGGAATTCCACTCTCATTTCAGAGAACTTCTAGTGTCTCCCAAGTGAGGCAGCTGGGGAGCTCAGTTCAGAGTTTTCATTGGGCACATTTACAGTCATTTCCTTCAGTTGGAGCGAGTTTTCCTTGGACGCAGGAGAGAATTTTGTGGCTCTTGGGACAGCCCACAAAAGGGGAATTTGGGCCACCAAATTAGCAGAGAATCCTTCCATAAAGAGAGCTAGAGTTTCTTGTCAATTTGTAGGTCTGTTGGTGAGGCATTTGGGAGAGTTGAGCTGTTCCAATTCTTGGTCTGTGCAGGGGTTCACTGGGTGTTGTTGTGCAATCACTTGGGCAAGGAGAATCTATAGTGTGGCTACAGAGGAATAAGCGAAACTTTGGGAGGAAGTAACCCAGTGGGAAGGAGGTTTTTTAGGAGAGATTTGGAGATTTTTGTAGTAGATTTCATCTACAACCAGTTTTGCTACCCAGTTAGAGGTCCACGCACAAATTGCGGTCACAAGGGAACGTTGGACTCAACCCAAACCCTTTTTGGCTTTTTGTGGGTTTTATGAGAGGAGGCTAACATTAATTTGGCAGAATTTTCTGAGAAATCATGAGGGAATAACTCCTAGTTCCACTCAGTAGTCAGTAGCATAAATTGTTGGAGTAGGACGCAGTTTATTCAGGGACCATTTCCACCACTTGGGTCTGCGAGATTTTTCTAGGTTATTCTGGTTTCCTTGTGAGGAGACTCTAGTTAATTTCCTGCAATTTTCTGAGCAGTTTAGAGGCCTGAAACACCAAATCCTTTCTAGCTAGTAGTAGCATAATTTATCGGGCCAACGCAGAGACTTGGGAGAATAGTTGCTAGCACTTGGGCAACTCCATTTTCACCTAGTACTTGACTAGCTTGCTATAGCAAACCCAAGTTCATCTTCTTCATTTATATGTACCTTGTTTTCTTAGTTAATAAAATGGCTCAACTCTTGGTACAATTTCTGGTGCAATTTGTTATTATCTTGGTGTGTTAGTTTTATGGTTACATGTTTATGCTTTACTTGTTCTTATCACTTAATATTTCCCACTAGGAATATTACATTCAATGGCAAAATAATCTAGAATTCTATCTTGAAACCCTTCTCAACTTACCATGAACCTGCAAAACAAATGTTAGTGTTAAAATAGGCTGCAAAATCCCACAAGTAGGCCAATACAAGACTGCTACAAGGATAAAATTCCCAAATAGGGTTGTGGCTTAGGGATAGAAGCCCTCTAAGGCTTGAGACTACCCCAGAAAGAGCCCAATAGGGCTTGCGGCTAGGCGAAAAACCCCTCTAAGAGCTGCGGCTAGGAGGGATTGGCCTCTTAGAGGTTGCGACTGCCAGAACAAAGGCTTTTGAGGCTTGCGGGTTGCCAAGGAAGAGGCCCTAACAACGTTGCAGAAGTGAGGACTTTTTTGGAAGCGGGGACGCGAAAGCATCATTTCCTAAAACTCTAAGAAGTGAAGCATCTCGGAAGTGTCTACTATATATATATATATTTTTATAATTTTTGCATTTATATTAAGAAAAACATCCAAAATACCAAATTAGTTGTAGAAGACATGAAAACATTCATATTTTTACATAAATCAAGATAGATATGGCATCCATTGTACATCAATGATTAATTATTCTAGCATCAACCATCTAGAATCTAGATTCCTCTTGTCTTGTCTAGCCTTTGCCTCTACTTCAATTCTATAGAGATATTAGTCAACATTGCCTAGTTTTGATCAAACAACTCAATCCAAGCCTTAAATATGGTAGAGAAAGCTTAACATGCATGATCAATGATTTTGACTTGAGTGAAAGGTACATAATTGCTAAGGCCATGACAAAGGAGTTCAACAATCAACAACACCAACACCAACACTGGGGTACATATAGAGCTTGGTGCTCTTGATTAAATGCTAATCACATGCCCTCATACATGATATAATCAAATGAAATGCCACGATCCCATTGATCCTGAAAATTGTTAAGTCCGTTGAATTTTGAATGGGATATGAAATTCTTGATGTCTGATGAGATTGGAACCACTCTCAAACATCATGAGTCATTTCATGGTAATGTTAAAAATTTAAGTAAAAGGATGGAAATGAAATATTCGGAAATAGAGAAGACCCAAGAAGACCCAAGAACCCAAAATATACAAAAATTGAAATAAAACCCCAAAACCACAATACTGTACAAAAATTAAAAAAAAATTAGTATTTTGATATACAAGGCTTAGTGGAAAAGATAATTTACAAATATTTACAAGATAAAATTTGCTTTTATTAGCATATTAAACTTTGTCACAAGCTCTAAAATCGGATTCGTTGTTTGAGGGTCACATGTTTGAATCCGGCGAATCGGATTCGATTCGACCTAATTCGTGCCTAGATTTCGTGACACGTCGTGTCTGAATGGGACACGATCAAATCCAGATCTTGTCTCGTTCAGATACATCGTGCCACGAAATCCGGACATGAATCCACAATCTGGGACTTGCACGGCCATAAAAAAGGCAGAAATGACTCTATTTTGTATCATTTTGTGTCATTTCTTTTGCAATAGGTGAGTTGTGGGTTTGATGTTAGGAGTTTGGAGCAAGGAGCCAAGGGTTTGGAGAGTTTTCAAGGAGATTCAAGCAACAAGTAAGTGCATTTCTTCTCATTTTTTTTGCATTTGTATTACAACAGTTTGTATATGCATTTCTTTTACAAATTTGTGCATGTTTTGTTTATTTTTATTACAATATTCATGGCTCAATCAACGACAGCAGGTAGAGGGCAAAGGAAGGGGAAGAATGTCCCCATTGGAGATGCCCCTCCTTCCCCAATTTCATCGAAGTCTGTTGCAAGTAATATTGAGGGAAGACTTCCTCCTAAAGGTAACATTGAGAAATATCCTTTGTGGAAATAAGAGAGGATGGGCCAAATAGCAAGGGGAAGGGAGGAGATAATGTGAATTGGAGATGCAACTTTTGCCACAATACTTTCACAAGCACATATTTTCATGTGAAAGGCCATTTGTTGGCTTTACCAGGTTGTGGGGTTGGAGCTTGTACACAAGTTCTTTTACCAAAGAGGAAAGAAATGGAAAAAGAGTTTACTATTGGTATGGCAAATGTGGCTGCAAAATAAAAAAAAAAAAACCAAGAATGATGACCCCCTTCCATTTTTGAGGAAAGGCAACATCAAATTTTCATTTGAGAGTTCTATTTGGGACAAACAACAAAAGAAAGGCAATTTCACTCGGTCCAATGGACAAGATTTTTCAAAAAGAGAAACGAGAAGAGCTTGATCTCACCATTGCCTTTTTTTCTATCAAAACTTCATATCCTTTAATGTTGCATGCTCATCTCTATTTATTGAGGTGTGTCGAGCTCTAACTCACGGGTCTCCATCATGGTATGTGCTTCTTGATTCAGAGAAGCTTAGAACCACACTGTTGACGAAAGAAAAAAAGAGGTGCAAAAAATGCTTGAGCCTATTAAACATCATGGCCAACATCTGGGGTTAGCATTATTTTTGATGAATGGACAGATCCAGCATGACACCCCCTCATCAACTTCATGTTGTCTTCCTTGAATGGTCCCTTGAAAGCAGTGGATACACTTGAAGAATACAAGGATGCACAATATATGGGTGAATTGTTTATTATAGTTATTGAAGATGTAGGTGTTGATTCTTGTGTGCAAATCATTACAGATAATACACCTATTTGCAAGGCTGCTAGCATGATTGTGGAAGCTAAATATCCACATGTGTTTTGGACACTTTGCATTGTCCATTCATTAAACTTAGCACTGAAATCCATTGCTTCTGATGTGCTTTGGATTGGTAACATTATTGAGGATGCATGACATATCCGTAACTTTGTACAAAATCATATAAATGCCCTCACTATCTACAAGGAGTACAACAATCTATTATTGTTGAAGATTGCGGATACATGGTTTGCCTCTTCATTCATCACGTTGAAGAGGTTGAGGGAGGTCAAGACCGCTCTTGGGGCCATGGTTATTTCAGAGTTTTGGTCTTTTTGGAGAAAGACAAATCAACTAGTCTCTAAAAGAGTGAAGGACACAGTGCTAGATGATGCTTGGTGGGAGAGGGTAGATCTAATTATTCAGATCATGGACCCTATCATTTCTTTGCTTTGATTTGCAGATACAGACAAACCCATCCTAGGAGAGGTTTATGGGGGATTGGATTCCATGATTGAGTCTGTGAGGAGCATTATTCTACAGAGTGAGTGCCCCGAGTATGAGACATCACCAGAGGCCTTCTGTGGTACTATATAGGATATTCTTGTCAGCAAATGGGACAAGAATTGCACACCTTTACATTGTTTGGCTCACTAATTGAACCCAAAATATTACAACCATGAGTGGCTAAATGTTGCACCTTCCCACTGATTCCCTCCTCACATGGATGGTGAAATCTCACAGGGGAGGAAAGATGCATTCAGGCAGGTTTCTCAGGATAGAGCATTGCTTGATGAGGTAGATGATGCCTTTGCAGAGTTTTCCACTGGCATTGGTCGATTTGTACGATATGATGTGATTAGAGACGGGGGCTAAGAAGCCCTATTCTTGGTGGGAAAATCATGGGGCAACAAGCCCTCCTCTATAGCAGTTAGCCATGAGGCTTCTCTCTTAGGTGACTTCATCCTCTTGTTGCGAGAGGAATTGGAGAACATATGGGAATTTGTATAGTGTTAAGAAGAGCATGCTTGAGCAGTCCAGGGCAGAGACAATGGTGTATGTGCACACCAACTTTCGTCTTATTTATAGGGAGAGGAAAGAGTGGTTGAAGGGAAAAACAAATATGTGGGATATATTTCCTAATGATACGGGTCTAGACAACAATGTTGAGTTGGCATTGGCCAACATGGATCTCAATGATCCAGTGCTAGAGCCTATTAGATTTGATGATGGTGATATTGTAGAGGGGTCATCCTCCACACCAACAGATGCAGAGATGACTTTGGATACAGGGGAGGAGGGGGATGCAGAGGAGAGCAGTGGTGACCATGATGATGAGGACAATGATGTTGATTTTGATGATGACTATGAGGATTGATGACTCATGAGTCATGGGGTACTTACTGCCTTGAGGCTTGTATACTTGTAGTTGTTTTGTATTTTGTATTTCTATTTGCCATTAGTATTGCACTACCTATGTAACACATTTTGATTTTGATGACTTAATGAGAAAACTACAACTGTCAGTGTCTTTATCTTACTATCTTGTCTTTCTCCTATTGGATCATTGATGAATTGAAAATGTATTATGATTTATGAATTTAGAATTTATGATTCATTGATTTATCATTTATGTGACATGTAGTTGAATTTTGTATGTAGTATGCATGCTATAATGTTACTAACTTGCTTTGTAAATAGTAAAACTTACATCTAGATGAAGATCTATGTTTGAAATCAATGAATTTGTATCATTAATGAGAATTTGTGTAAGAAATATTTACTTTTAATATATATATATATATATATATATATATATAATATATATATATATTAAATAAAATAAAATATAACAGATCCGAACGTCTCGTATTATGGGGGGTCAACGTGTCTGAATTCGACACTCGAATCCCCATATCTGACGAATCCCGAATCCACGTGTTAGGTTACTTAGGTCACAACTAAATAAATTTGCAAATAGTGAGAAAATAATTTTTAAAATTTTTGCAAAGCCCTCTAGCATAAGATTTTTGTTAGATCAAGACTTGGAGTCAAGCAAAGGTGTGATGCCCTCACATCAGTGAACTTGGAGGCCAAGTGTTGGAGCAACTTGTAACTCAATGCACTTCAAATAATAGGTTATTAGACAAAAGGGGTTTGATTCACAGTCACACAATAGATCTATAAGCCTAGAGATACCTGCTAGACTTCACTAGATCTAGAATGCTTACTCTAGCCCAACACCTAAGGCAAGATGCATGTACCCATAGATGTTCCTACTACTGGTAATTGAAATAATAATCAACATTATGATTAAAGCATATTAATTAAACATTCAACACATACCGTAGCCCAACAAATGAGAGACACCTTGAATTAAACCCCAAAGACTTTTTATTATGTGCAAAGAAATTCCAGTAGAGTCTTGCTCAATACATTATTTAACTATTACATCATCCAAAGATGAAATGAGGAGCTTCATTGCTTCCTTATAAAGAAAATGAGAGAAGAAACCCCTCCAAGTGGAAAATAATGGCTAGTTGGCTTGATCCTCGTCAAAATAATCTTATCCATTGATATTCAATTGAAATAACTTGATCTCCCATGTCGATTGGATTTTTATTTTTATTTTGAGGAAACTTTCGAATTTCTCTTAAAAGCCCTTTTTTATTGATTCAAAAAATTATATTTTCGACTAACATCCTCAAAAAACTCACTTTGACTTGACCACCAAGGTCCAAGCGGTCAATTTTCTTAAAAAATCAATTTTTCCCTTGGTGAAGGACTTCCAAAACTTAATTCTTTTTTGATCTGCAATTTTTTTTATAATTTTCCACTTGGAGAGAATTTAATTTCTCTCAAATTATTTTTTGACTAAAAAATAATTCATATTTTGGCTAATTATTTCTTTTTATTTTTACCAGAAAAAGTAATTAAGAGACTTAAGTGGTGAATAAATATTTTTCCACCCTCATGTGTGTCTAGAATAAAACAATTTAGCCATGGTGTCTAAATATGAGTAACCATGCACTAAATTATTCCTAAACACACTTTTACATCCAATAATTACAATATCAGCCCTTGGAAGGGGAAATACACATTGACACAAACCCTCAAGACTATTCAATTATGTGACAAGACACATGATCTAATTTGAAAAATACATAGACTCGATAAACACTAGGACTCACCTAAGACCTCATCAAAGAATTCCACGCCTAGCTTTGGGGTATATTTGGGAGAAAAAATCTGCTGATTATCCGTGTTTACAAACACGCATAATTCGTTTAAGTTAAGAAACTCCCTAGGATGAAACCCTCTGAGAAGAATCATAGGCTTACTTAGGTGTTATTACATGGCTTAATAGTCATACTAGAATCATTTACAACATAAAAGTAGAATTTAGGTTTACAATGATGAAATTGGAAGTTGAATGGTGACAATGATTTGAAATTTTTTTATCCACTGCTTTGTACTCTTCTTCTTGGACTATTGACACGTACATGGTCAACATGGGCAAAATCCTAGCATGACCTCTACCTATCTCATATGACCATCACCCAGTTGTTGAGCACATGATGCTCCATTACATCAAAGAAGGTACCCTTGCATGTCCCAACCCAAGTGAGCAATAAACTGACTCATCTTAAAGTGGTCATAAAACTGCTATATCATAAATAGCAAGCTCTAACCCTTGAGCTATGAGCAGTGAAACTAGGAAAAATCAAGAAGTAAAAGGCGCACAAGAGGGGTGGAAAATCCAAGGTCGAATTGGTAACTCATGCATTTACAAATGCTTTCTCTTCAAATCTATACACTTAGGATGTGGATGTTGAAATTTCTAAGTATTACCCGTTAGAAATTTTATCTGTATTCTTTAGTTTATTTCGCCTACTTGTTTAATTACTAACAAGTTATTTAACCATACAAACACTGAAATAAACACAATACAGCCTCAACCATCTACAGATCAACAGCTGAAAGAAATAGACAAACACACAAGGGACACTGTTATTTTTGGACAATTGTCCCCGGAAAAATCCAACTTGGGAAAACCGGTGCAACAATTATGCGGGTTTTTATTATTAAGAAACTTTTTTGAGTATACTGGGTGCCAAACTGGCTCATCCGACAAAGATAAAAAATCTGGCAGTAATACCTCTCTTCGGAAGCAGATATTTTGAAAGTTTGCCCCACGAAACCCTCTCTAGCACAATCTGAAGCACTGCGTCAGCCCTCCTGCCCTCTGTGTCAGCCTGAAACCCTCTGTGTCAGCCCTCTGAGGCTCTGCGTAGCCTCTCGAGCTCTCTGCGTCACTTATGAAGCCTCTACGTCATTCATGCAGGCCCTTCTGGCCTCTGTGTAGTCACTGCTGGCCTCTGCGTGGCTTCCTCTGGCTCTGCATCTGCCTTTGCATTGGTATCTCGACACTACCTCTGTCTCTCTACCTCGTACTCACTACTTGTCGTTGTAACTCTAATCACTGATTCGATTTCTCTTAGCAAACCCTGCTCTAGAAAATTGAATGACTGATCACTCTGGTGTGTTCTCCAACTGACGCTCAAGCTTCCTCTTATACTTTTGTTGTTGAGTCTTCAACGACCGAGATTACATCTCTAATCAATGACTATGATTAGATTTGGCTTGATCCATGTCCTTTAGAGCCGTCTAACCCAATTTTATATTAATACCCATTAATATTTTGTTTTTCCTAAGTTTAGACTTAGGAACTCCATTAAAAATATTAATTATTTTAATATCTCCTTAACTGGGTAGAATTTGCCCAAACCATTTCCGGGTCTTGGAGATCTCATGTGCTTTAGCCTCTCCACCAATTTTCATGGCTAGAGCACATCGGATGATACCCCAAATCAACAGTGAACACCTCCATTAGTTGGTCCCTTTGGCCATGAAGTCATATCCCCTCCACTAACACATTATTATTCACTAACACCTATCAATTGAAGGGTGGAAGGGAATTGTTTCTACCCTTTAGGGGTTAGAAGCACTTGATAAGGTTGACCTTTAGCCACCCTTACCTAGGGAGAGAATGCCTTTGGAAGATGATGGTCTTCATTTTGGAAAGAAATCCCTGTTTGAAGTATTAAATTGCCCTTAACATCCAAGTTTGGTCATATTGCCCTAAAATCTAGCAGGCCGCCTTGGAGAGGGAAACCCTACAAGGTACAAACTAGACCAAGAAGCAACAATGGGGTTGTGGCCTATTGTCGCCCAAATTGTACAGGCAAGATGCAACACACTTAGGACGGGGGCTATCATTTTGATCCCCACCCTCTCTTTTCTAGTTGTCTCCCTACATCAAGCTATGGGGGGATAGTCCCCTTGAAATGTGAAGATGGAAGATTCGTTGGTAACCAACAAATCCAAGAGACACAACTGAATGGCCTAGCAACTTGGTTGATTTAGCAAGTTAAATGATTTGATTAGATTATCGTGGAAGACTAATGCCTTAATTGAAGTCAATTACATGCTTAAAACAAATTATTTACCAAGTCACTGGATGAATAGTTGTTTCTTAAGGATGCTTCACTATCCTGAATGAGATGCAAATCCTACAATCTAGGTGAGATGCAAAATCTTGGTTTATTTTAAGTTATATGCCTATTGTTGCACCAAGTGTCTAGGCACCGCGACAACTGCTCAGATCGGGGCCTGTCACCCTGATCCCCAATCTCTCTGTTTAAGTTGTCTCCCTACAACAGACTAAGGGAGGTAGACTCTACGAAAATGGAATGAAGGAGAAATAGTTGAAAACCAACCAGTTTAGGAGACACAGTGAAGCGATCAAGTACTTGATTAAGATTTAGTAAGACTTATAGGATTTGATTATATTTTAAATGATTGATACCAGTGCCTTATGGAGTCAATGATCTTTCTAGGGAAATTAAGACTTAGTAATCGATTAGCAATTGCTGCTTAGATGAATGACTATCTTATATAAAATGCAGATCCTAAATCTAATGTGAGATGCAAGAATCTTGATTAATTTTAGTTAAATGCCTACTTAAATGTGAATCTTTCGATCATTTCTGTGTTGAGCCTAATTTCGTAGTAATTGGCAGAGAAGAAGATAAGGCGAAGCACACTAAGGTGTGATTAGTGATATCTCTCCTGAAAATCTAACATACCCAGTGCCTCCGACGTTGTAGAGAGTTGTGGATCTAACGACTGCAAGGTCACCATTTTAAGTACTATTAAAAGCAAGTTTCTTAAGCAAAGATGGATGGGTACCTATCTCTCTATCGACCAAGCTTATGTTTAGAAGTAAATTTTATTTATGTAAAATTAGCTTATATGCAAATGCATTAGATGATGAGAAGAAGTTAGACCCGAGGATTAGAAACACTTGTGTCGCAAAAGCCCTTAATCATCAAAATAAAATGTTCACTTTATTGGATGGAGACATAAAAATAAACCCCTGAAAATATTACAATTAAACCACAAGCTTATTTCAAATATTTTTTGATACAATTATCGCTTAAAGAGGACAAAATTTTTTTACAATCAATGTTAACAGATGCTCAAAAAATACTCAATTTATGAAACAAAAGATATGCATTTTATCACAATCTCATAACAGAGTACTTAATTTTTAGAAATTAGTTTTTAGGACAACAGTAAGAAAACATCTATGACAATAGCAATATAACAATGAAAACAGTAAGCTATAAATGATATTCTTATGCCAAAAATTTACCGAAATTTTTGCAAACTTGCCCACATGAATTATCAAAAACATTTCAGCCTATTATCATGTGATTTCCAGAAATATAGCAGATCTGATATACTTATGACAACCAGCAATTAAAACATGAAATAAGCGTAATAATAAATGCTCACCTCAAGAACTTCATTCCTTAATTTATTAGACAACTTAGGCACTGATTTTAGGCTAACCCACATGAAATTTTTCCACTATTATATTTTAGACTTCAGAAATAGAATTATTCAGAGATAACAGTCACCCAAAATGTAGATCTAGGCCAAATTCTTGATACACATCAAACATAAATGACTTATTAATATATTTAGCAATTTTTTAGTTAATTTCAAACCACTTAGATGTGTTTTTCACCGCTATTAGAAAGGTATATGACTGCTATAGCAAACACTGAGGAAAAAGATGGTTTAGAGATCAAACCCTTAGACCCTAGGCCTTAAAGATCACTTGCCCAAGTTACTAAAAAAAATTTCAATACCTGAACAAATTTTTACTAAATTTTTGCAAAAACCTACCAATGATTATCTTCAGAAAATTAAATACTCAAATCAGAAATGGAGCAAGGTGAATCCAGGGAAAATGAGAGCTAGCACATGGTCAATAGAATTAGCATTGGGCTAGGAGAAGGCAGATCTGAGCTTAGGAGCCCCAAAACTTGAAACCTTTGTTCTGAAAAAATTATTTTGCTTTAGATCTTCAGATTTATTGCAAAATCTTTAATGGCTAGGATTGCAAATATTTGGGACAAGATATTGCCCTCCAAGGCCTAGATCTGTCTCAAAACCCCCAAATTTGCTTGAAAAAAAATCTCAGATCTGAAGATTTACTTGGTTGATTTCCCAGATCTATTTCTGCTAACAGTTTTTGAGGCTAGATCTTGCCCTCCAAGGTCTAGATCTAGCTCAAATTTGAAGATTTTCTTGGCTGATTTCTCAAATCTATTCTCGCAAACAATCTTTGAGCCCAGATCTTTTCCTCCATGGTCCAGATCTAGCTCAGATCTGAAGATTTTCTTTGCTGATTTCTTAGATCTATTCCTGCACAAGTGAAAAGAGAAAAACCCAATACCCAATATGTACAAAAATAAAGAAAATCTCAAAAACCCAAGTGTTAAAATTCAAAATTATGTTACAAAATTTCAGATTTACATAAGTAAATAATAGGTCTATACAAATAATTTACAGATCTATTAGATCTGAGGAGTATGATTCCAACTGTGCTCCTAGATCTGATAATTTAAGGCTCTTAATAACCAAATCTATCAAAATTTCCACAAAATATTTGAAAGATTTTGAAATTTTAGAGAGGTACTAGCCCAAAAACACCGTGCAAAAAAAAAGATTATTGTTAGATAAATTCTGAGGCTTATAGGAAGTAGGTTTTTCAGAAAATATGTGTTGGGAGTTGGTTGGTCTAACCGAAGACTATCCCCAAATGCTTAATGAGAACCTGAGAGATCTTCTGCAAACACTAGATCAACCATCAAATCAAGTAGAGAAATATAACAACATTAAAATTCTGAAGAAATAGAGATACATGCTACTTCAATCAAAATTAAAAATGTTACCCTAGATCCAACAAACTGAATAAGATACCTGTATTCAGACTATTCTAAGAGAGCGATTGATTGACAGATTTCACATAATATTAAGTAGAAATTAAAATAATGTTACCATAAATTCATGAAAAGGAACACTACAACACGTTGAAACCCCAAAGGCTTTTGCATTAATTCAAAAAAGTATACAAGAGAGCTTGAGAGCCTAGTAAATGATTCAAAGATTGGATGAATTGACAGACAAATGACTTCCTATTTAAAGATAAATCCTCCAATGACTAGTTCGAATGATCTTTGTCAAAACAATCTCGATCATTGATGAGAATCAAAATTTCTTTTAATCTCATCCGTTGAAATTTTAAATTCTTGAGGGAAATTCGATTTTTTCAATTAAATGCATTTTAATTAATTTAAGAACTAAAATTTTGAATTAATTTCCTCAAAATTTTGACTTTGACTTAACCCCAGGGACCAAAGGCTTAAAATTTAGTAAAATAATTAATTTACCTTAGTCCCAGAACCTTTTAAAATTTGAATTTTAAGGATTGACGAATTTTGCCTTTGGAGAATTTAAATTTACCTAGGACATAAAATTAATTAAATTTCTGGCTTAGGATTTTGATTAATTTTGGCCAAAAAATTTAATTAATTAACCTATGAGGGGATAAATTATTTTTTCAACCCTCAAGACACTTTACATTATAATTTTCACATTTTTTACCAGTGTTGATAATATCGATATCGGGAAAATATCGGCGAGGGTCTAGAAAATATCTTATTGGCAATATCGGCGAAAATATCGGCAAAATATCGACAAGCATAAAAAGTAATTTTTTCAAATTTTTAAATATAGCCGATATTTTCAAAATATCGCGATATTTTGCCGATATTTTCCGATATTTGCCGATATTTGCCGATATTTTGAAAATATCGCGATATTTTCTCGGCGATATATCGTTTTGCCAAAAATATCGCGATATTTTCGAATATTGCCGATATATCACTGATATTATCAACAATGTTTTTTACATCTCAAGGGGGAAAAACCATTTGCAAAAGACCCTCACACACTACCCAATTCTGCGACACAGATATAATCCAGCAAACCAAACAATTTGTAATAAAATAACTTAACCAAATAGTTAAGATTATTCCCAAATCACTTTTACATAGACTCGATGTAGAACACTAGGGCTCTCCTACAATCCCCGTGACAAAATCCATTATGGCTTTGGGTAAGGCTGAAGGAAAACTCTGCGAACCATCCAAGAATGGATCGGTGAAACAAAAAACCTCCCGAAATGTAGATCGTCACCAGAAAAGTAGGTTTATCTAGGCAATTACATACATGACACAAATTTGCTGAGATTATTTACATCATACATATGCAGAATGGGTTTACATTATAAGATGATGATCAAGCTGATGATGATAGCTGGACGGCATGAACACATCGATCAAGCGCTATCCCTTCTGTAAAGAAAGGGGGTGTACTACACGTAGTGGTCAACAATGCCTATTCTAGGTGTATCCTTCCTCCTAACTGTTTTGAAGCTAGTCTTTGGAGTAGATTGTGCGAGAGAAGCCAAGGGGAAGTAAGCAAATCTTGATTAACGATACCTCCGCTTAGGTTTTAACCACCTGATGCTTTCGGCACTGCAAACACTGTGGCTTGGACGATTACAAGGTCACTGTGTTAACCACTAAAGAGGTGTTAAAATCCTCAAGCTAGAATGAGAAAGGTGGACTTATATCTCTATCGACCAAACTTATGCTTGGAAGTAAATTAATTAATGCAAGAGGTTAATCCTAAGATGCAAATGCAAAATGTGAGTGCTCTTAAGATGAAATTATTAAAAATTTTCAAGTACTTGATTATAATGATTTTTAAGTATGAACAATAAGGTACTTAAACAATAAATTAATGACAATCTCAACCCCAAGAGACAGTGCTCAAACTTAACGGTGCCAGAAAATGTTACAAGAAATACCAATAGATAATTACTCAAGTGATAAACAAGACAAGATCAATGCTTCTTAAGACAGTTAGTAACCTTCAAGATTATAACCATTGAATCACCAATATGCCAAATAGATACACATGATAGAAATTTAGATTACTTATGGATGCAATTAGATCACTAATCATAACTTTGATTAAACTTGTGTGCTTCAAAGGTGATATTTGTATAACCCTTAATAAATTTTTATTAATCATTACATATATAAACCATATCACTTAACACATCTTTTAATATATTAATAATAATCTTTTTCTTCTCGTTTAGGGTTTCATTGTCGGCCTTTTTCCAACCTAAGTTTTTCCTATTTATTATATTCCTTGGTTCGACAATTTTCGATACTTGTTTGCATCCTGAAGATGAACCACAGTTGTGGGTTTGAAACGTCGGTCATTAAAGTGTCATAAATGCGATGGATTCAGAAAACTATTTGAAATATGATAACAACCACAAAAATCTGAAATCTGAAAAGACTACAATTCCACAAGAATTATCAATAATGAGCAATGCATCCAATAACAATAGCAATGAGAAACAAGATATTTGATCTACAATGTCACTTAGAACAATTAACCAATCTCATTAACAATTAGAGCACTTAAATGAAAAAGGCTAAAAGACAACAAGATGCCAATAACTCTTTTGACCAAATTTTAAGTCCAAATCACTTCAACCATTAATGGTTATAAAAAATAAGAGTTCCTTAGCCAATTTAAAGTCTTATATGTGATTTATTACTGTTGCAACCTTGTTTTCAAAGGTTTGGAAATTTATATTAGTAGTCAAGAAACACTCCAAGATGTCAATATAAGCTAGAAAATCAATGCATTAAACTTCCAATGATTTTTGGTTGATTATGATACTGCTTAGAAGTTATAGGTCAAACTTTTAATGTTCGGATCATACTTCAAAATACCATATATCAGACTTGAATACCTTAGAAAATTAATGATTCAGTCCTTTATAAACCAAGGTGCCAAATTATCAATGCCAAATATGCTTCAACAATTAGCTAATCAAGTTGAGTGATTGTTAGATGATTTTTGGTCCATATTAATGGATCTATTAGAGTTATATGACTGCATAAGATGGCTGTAGTAATATAGAGAGAATAATAAGAGGAAGAGAGGGAAACCAAGAGGCCTAAAGTCCTAGTGGAAGGCTAGTTTGACTACAACTATCAAATTAACTCTAATATTACTGCATAACCACAATGTTAGCCCACTCAAACAATGTCAAAACCAAAGATCACTAAATACAACGCTAGGGCAAAGCTTCTGCTAAAATTTGGCAACTCAGAGATGAATTTATCCTAGAAGAAATCATATCTTTTAGTTTTGTTTGGTCCCCCTATATTAAAATTTCATTTCTAATAATTCTATTATGACTTTCCAAAAATAGTAAGTCACATCTCAATTTGGAAGTTACTTTCCAAAAATAGAAAGGCATGTCTAAATGATCAAGGATGATCTTGACATATGAAATCCATTTTAAAGTCAAATCAATCATGATTATACAAGTCAATAATTAATATTTTTATCTTTACTAGTATTATCATTATTATTATACTATTATCTATGAAATAGTCTAAAGGAATTCACCTTCAATGGATTAACAAAATCAAATTCTCTCATGAAATAAGTAAATTAAATTGAAAATCTCTTACTTAGAAAATTGAACCTCTCTCTTGCAATAAAATAGTAACTTCACACTTAAGAGAATGTAACTCTCTTTCACTAATTAAATGTATGGTAAAAGTGTAACTCATTAAATGCATTTGTAACTCCCTCATTCAATTCGATTTGTAACTCTCATCAAATATTTTCTCATGTCTAAGTGTAACTCTCTCTCTCCCTAATTCGAATTATAACTCCTCAAGACATGTGTACCTCTCTCCCTAATCTTGGAATGAGTTACACTTCTCCTCAAGCAACTCCTTCCTCGTGGAATTCAATTCTCTTATTGTTGGCTTATGGCATGAATTCATTTCGTAACTCCTCTTCTTTCTCATCATTTTTTAGCAAGAGCAAGTGAGAGTTGAGAGTAGCATGTTCATTGTGAAGAAGGAGAGCTAGTGTTGAGTGTGTGCAAGAGAAGTGTGAAAGTATGTGAAAAGTAAGAGCAAGGGAAGAGCTAGTGCAAGCGTGAAGGACAAGATCTGATTGTGAGCAAGAGGAGATCTTCAAGCAAAGAGCAAGAGCACTTTAGCTGCAAGTTGATCAGACACTAGTGACTTTATTCATTCTCATTCTCTCTCTCTCTCTCTCTCTGTACTTTGTTGAACAATTGACAAAATCTAATAAAAAAGAATCATTTGGGTTTACCCCTTGTGGGCTTTGCACTGGTCATTGGACCTAATTTTCAGTGTCTCCTATTTGTGCTTGACTTTCTTCATATGATCCTTAAGTTTATGTTCTATCTACAGTTGTTGATCTGAAAGGTTGTGAAGAAGAAATATGCATTCTAATTAATTGTAACAACATAGAACATTCAATTTTTTGCAAAATGCATTTAACTTTCTATCAAGTACATTCATTTTTCTGCAAAGTACAATCCACTTTTTGCTAAGGACATTCAGTGACATTCAGGTTTTTGCAAAATACATTCAATTTTCTGCAAGTACATTTAGTTTTCTACATAAAACTTTCAAGTTTTTGCAAACAATTTTTAAATTTTTGCATAGAACTTTCAGATTTTAACATGGTATCAGAGCCTTGGTGAAGACAAGACCAAGGAGATTAGAGATCACTTGAAGATAACCCACTTGTTGCCAAAGTTTTTTGATTAATATGACTTTGTCCTACTTCAAGATAGAGGAGAAGCTGAATGATGCTTCAAAGTTTGGTATATGGAAAACAAGGGTAGATATCACTCTTGAAGAACATGAAGTTATGAAGTACGTTGAAGACACAATAGTTGATCCACTAGAGAATGCAAGTGTTGCTGTCAAATCCAAATATAAAAAGGGTGAAAGACTAGCGATGATAAGGGAAAGCAGCCTGAAGAGGATGGATGGGTCCGCAAGGCCCCAAGGAAGGAAGTTGGTTTTGATCTGGAGCACACGAAGGAAACATTTATGGAGGCCAAGAAAAGCTTTGTTGAGGCATCCACCTCAGGAATTCAGGACAAGATACAAGACACCAACGTGCCTACAGAGGTTGATCCCTCTGTCCTTACCACTTTCTTGGAGACCTGCATGAAACTGTTGTGCAATAACAAAGTTGTAAAAGGCCTACAAGAGTTAATAAACAAGTGCACTGGCAAAGAGAACGCCCTTGATGGACACCGCGTAGTTAGAAAAATTGGCAAACACAAAGCAAGAACATGGCGCGAGATGAGGCTCACTGCTCAGATAGGAGATTATGAGATGGATCAGGTCATCTTGGATCTAGGGTTCGATGCGAACGTGTTGCCTAAACAAACATGGGAAAGAATGGGGAGGCTAGTGCTGCAGTGGTCTCCGGTCCAACTCAGAATGGCAAACCAACAGAAAATCATCCCTATGGGACGATTATACAGAGTAACTATTGATATTGAAGGTGCAAGCGCAATGATTGACTTTCAAGTAATAGAGATCGTTGATGACAACAATCCGTACCCCGCACTCCTGGGAATTGACTAGGCCATTGACATGAATGGAGTTATCAACTTGAAGAAGAGGACAATGTCGTTTGAACAGAAATCGCTTCGAGTTGTAGTGCCATTGGACCTTGCAGAAGGGGTGTGCTACACTGAACCAGTCCGCGATTATGAGGAAAGTGAGGATTTACAAGATTATAGCGCGAGACCAGGACTGGATCAATCCAATGATAGATGGACGAATTGCATGGGACCGAGAGAGTTCCTGCACCTCTGATTCAGATGAAGAGTTGGAGCATTGGTAGAATCGCTTGCATGAAGTATCTACATTGCGCTGCAACATGATGACTAAATCGCTGCACTGTGTTTCGTCAGAGGTAAGGAACTTACCTTATTATGATGGTTTAACTGACGTGGATAAGTTTTTGGATGCGTTTGAGCATGAGGTCCCTGAGCATCACAACTTCCAAACGCTAGATTTGGCACTATGCGTTGTGCCCACACGATGGTGGGGTACGCACAAGGATAGCTTTGATGGATGGCAAGATTATAGAAGGATGATGAGGTTACGTTTGGTCGACCTAACATTTGATTAACTGAGAAATATGATGGGAGGGATGATCCGCATGATCACCTAGCGAAATGGACTAAATCTTATGGAACGAAGCCGCAGTCGGAATGGGTACATTTATTCTGCCACACTTTTCACACAATCCCAATGAACTAGTATTTGGAAACAGAGCTCCACCATGGCGCTGCGGAGTGACATATATTGAGGGAAGGATACTTACTGACCTTCAATTTTGAAGATGGTTTCGAGAGCATTGATGAAGCTCTGCAGGAGATTAAGGCAGTTATCTTCAGAACGCCGCAAGACCCTTTGGAATGGATCCGTCCAGATTGGGGCACCCAGCTGCGCCATGCACTGGAATGTTATAATGTGACCGCTAGGGAGGAGGATGAAGATCCAAGAAATATTAATATTCCAGAGGCCGAAGGGCATCGCAAAGTCGAGGGCCCGCAAATAGACAATCCAGACATCACTCGCTGTTGAAAACCAAGCAAGTGAACATTGGGACTAAAGAAGAACCGAAGTTTGCAAAGATTGGAGATTACTGGGATGATGCCGTTGTGGATAAAGTCGCTGAGTTACTCCGCGAGTACGAGGATCTTTTCCCTACTAAGTTTTGGGACCTAAAGGGCATAATAGGTGACTTGGGCATTATGAAAATCACTATGAAGCTAGACACAAAGCCTGTTAAGCAAAGGCCGCATTGCCTATATCCTAAGTATAAGGAAAAGGTTCGCTTGGAGTTGGATAAGATGTTGGAAGCAGGCATCATAGAACCAGTTGAAGAATCTGATTGGGTGAGCCCCATGGTGGTCCAGGAGAAGAAGCTGAATGGAGAGATAAGAATTTGTGTAGATTTGAGGAAGCTTAATGATGCCTGTGTCCATCATCCATTCCCAACATCGTTCACTGATGAAGTATTAGACAATGTTGGAGGGAAGGAGGCCTACTCGTTCACTGATGGGTTTTTGGGGTACCATCAGATCAAGATCACACCCGAGGATAGGAGCAAAATGACCTTCGCGACAAAGTGGGGTTGTTTTCAATACATTGTGATGTCGTTTGGACTCAAGAATGCGCCTGCGATATTTTCTCACATAGTCATTGCGGCGTTCAAGGAGTTTATTCATGAGTTCTTGGAAGTGTACTTTGATGACTGGACAGTGTTTGGGTTAGTGAAGTGCCATGTAGCAAGTCTGCGCTTGAATATGAAGAAATGCCTATTCTGTGTTCCCTTTGGGATTTTGCCGGGTCACGTGGTATGCAAACAAGGATTGATGATGGACCCTGCAAAGATTGCAATGATAATAAATTTGGAGGCCCCAAGGAGCCTTAAGCAGCGGCACGCGACGTTGGGACATACTGGATATTACAGGAAGTTCATCAAGGCTTATGCTCAGATTATTGCACCCATGGAACAACAGTACTTGCAAACATTGGGAAAAGTTCAGAAGGATCTCTGAGAGTTGCAGCTCTGAGCAACCTAGATCCAAGCAGATGTCGGGAAAGTGAGCGACGTAACAAGCAGTTCGGCGCGACGTCAAAGTACAGGCGCATAGATAATTTCGTTGTCGTCACAGGATGTGCGAGTCTTCCCCTTGCTTGCAGGTTTAGTCCGTGCCGACACCGAGGAACAACGCGCCCTCCTTAATAAAGTCCCGAAGATGGGTCTGAATCTTGTCGCGATGCAATTGCATCCATTGCATGCACTATTACCGGAAGTCGTGGAGGAACTTCGCAGTCAAGAACAACGAGCACCCAGTGCTGTCAGCGAAATCAAGGTTAATAATCAGCAGTTGTACGCCGAGAAGATGCAGGTTCTGCAGGCTCCAGGCACACAGTTCATGACTGGAGTTAGCAATCGTGGAGGCATGCAGAGCAATACCAGAGCTTCATATTCCTGAAGATGCACAACCACAAGCGAAGATCAGGAAGTTAGTCGTTGGTGTGCGTGAAGCAAATTCAGAGGTTAATCGAGTTCAATTTGAACTCAACATGAAGATCACCGAGTTGCAATTGAAGATACAACCAT
This sequence comes from Pinus taeda, assembly GCA_000404065.3. Taxonomy (NCBI): domain Eukaryota; kingdom Viridiplantae; phylum Streptophyta; class Pinopsida; order Pinales; family Pinaceae; genus Pinus; species Pinus taeda. The sequence goes on from APFE030233698.1 coordinate 73,229, forward strand.
CGACTCTGCTGGAGGTCCAGGAGCAGCGCGGAGCCACGATCAAGGAAGGAATGGCTACTCTAGATGCCACAGTTGCAGACTGCACAACAGAATTTGAGTAAGGCATGGAGTTGATCACCAATTGTAGGAGGATCCAAACCTGCAACCACTGAATATTGAGATCAGGGAGCTGCAGAAGCAGTATGATGAAATCAGGGCAACGACTCTCTCCATTGCACCAGCACAGCGCCTAGCCAAGTTGCAGGAGGGGAAGCAACTCCTCGCGCAGGTAGAAGCAACACAGAAGAAGACCTTGCTTAAGGCTAGGCTGGAGCCTTGGTTGGAAGAAGCTTATAAAATCTCGACAACCATCCAGGATAAGCTTAAGGGCTTGCAATAGACGCAACAGACGATGAGGCTGGCCACAGAAGGACCAACTACAGAGAAGCTAGTAGAAGAGATCAAAGCAGACAGTCACTCAAAGCGCTGCCGAAGTTCTTGTAGTTCAGGTCGAGCTGGGGGATATTCGCAACAAAATCGCAGTGCCAGCCGAATGATTCGAGGGCGAGTCACGATCTTTGTGTTGGGGGCCTATTGGGATGGGGTCCCCTGGGTCAGTTTTGGGATTAAAATAGCCCAAGTTTTGATGTAATTGTTGTAAGTAATGTAAAGTCTCCGCGATTTGTGGATGCGGAGCGCGTAGATTGTTATGAGTCAAAGGGGTTTTAGCCCCTTGTTTATGTAAAAGTTGAGTCGGTTTTGAGATCCACCCATGGTCTGCGGACCATGGGATTGTATGTAAAAAGCTATAAGTCGGTGTGACTTAAAGAGAATAAGGCATAATCGTGGATGTAATGGGTCGATAGAAGAGAAGTCTTAGCGCAGAGAAGTGGTTCAGATAGGAGAGAAAGGCTCTGCACCTGAGTGCACAGAGGCCTAGGTAGAGTCCGCAACTGAGTGCGCAAACCCCCACAGTTGAGTGCGCAGGGTAGTTTTGAGTCTGTGTACTTGAATTGAAGATCAATAAAGAAGATTATTGAAGAATTCTTTGTATATCTGTTTATCTTTGTTTATTTCCACTTGTAATATATGTTGTGAATGGATGTTGTGTTTATGAAATATTGATCTAATAATGTGCGATTCTATTGAATAACTGTTAGATGATGTACGCAAGCATGTTTATATAATTCCGTGAAGACTCTGATGAATTATCAAATGTTTAGTAATAACGTAATCTTATTTGCGTGAACCCTAACTTAGGACTGTTCTTTGATGCACGTAAGTGGGTAAATCAACTGATAAAGGTCCGCAAAAGCTGATCGCAGACCTTCGCAAAGCTCTGGGGGCTGTTCAGTTTAGTTGCAGTACTGAGCCCTAAGGGCTTATAGATCTGCGTGAAGGAAGATCTAGGGCGCTAAAAGACATCACACTAATCTCTAGATGCGAAAACTTGATTCCAGCATCCCCCCATACTGTTTCGGGTGAGACTGCAACCTACGCTAGGCGGGTTGTTGCCGAAAGGGCCAGTAGTGTACGGTTTTGTTGGTTAGCGCAACTAACTTTGGACCTGGGTTAGGACCCCCTAAGCCAACACTTCTACTACATAGTTTGCCTTATTACCAAGCTCCACATGTACATCCCTATCCCCCCTGGTCATGTTGGTGGATATGTCTCAAGATCCCGTCATGTGATGAGATGCTCCACTGTCCACGAACCAGACACCTCACGTGACCGTTCCAAAAAGGTAAGACACCAAGGCAAAGTTTTTTTCAAACTTTTCAACCATCTCTTCCATTTGTGCAATGGTTGTCATAACTGTATTTCCCTTTCCCTTCTTCTTGTTTGGACACTGATTGGAAAAATGCCCAAACTTGTGACAAACAAAGCACTTGACTTTGCTCATGTCCTTTTCCTTTTTGTTCTTTGATGATCCATAATGGATTTTGTAAGTCAAGTCTGAATCTTACCATATGTTGACGACCAAGATGGTCCTAAATGGCAAAGTTGTTCTCGAGTTGTGCAGAGTTTGATTGAAACTAGTGCCAGGATGAAGGGTTCGATGCACTGATTCCGATGATGTCTCCGGATTTTCATTTGGCCTCCCTGTGATGGAGAAAATCTCTGTCAAAGTTGAAGCGTCAAAGAGGGCTTGGCTGGCTATGTGACGTTTTTGCAAATCAACATGTGTCAAACTGACATTTACCGTGCATACCTTCAGTTGATGGTAAGATCATTGGGTTCTTATTCCACTTGTAGGAGCATGGTCGTGATTGGTTTATTGTTGCAAACTTGTGATGTCACAACTTTGATGTCTAAAAACTATGGTGAAGTTTTATTACAAAAAGAATGCATATATATATATATATATATATATTATATATATATATAATATATGTATGTATGTATGTATGTATGTTTGTATGTATTAAAAGACCATATGATATAAATGTTATGTGGTGCTATATAAATAATGTATTAAAATTCTATGGCTCATTACCAAAGTTTATGGCACATATTAAAGTTATCACAACCATGTCACAAAGACTATAGTGGAGCAGAATTACATTGGAAGCACTATGATAAGAGCTATGGTGTAATTCGTCGGTCAAAGTCCACGGAGATAGGAAAGTCCAGGTGGATCTCCAATGGGCACATCGATGCCATAGGTGACAACCCAATGAAGTTGGCACGAGGATGTGATGGCTTGACCGCCGAAAGGTGGAGATGCATTGAATTCATTGCAGCACCAATTCATCGACGGAGGATTCATCGAGATTGCACCGACATTGTGAGATAATACACCAAGATTGCATGCACAGGGATCTTGCTGGATTTGGAGCACCAGAACGTTGTCGACTACGCTGACATATTGTTTATGCTAACAACATTGTAATTGCACTGGCATCATGTATGCTAACGAAGTTGAGGCAACCAAATTGTGATTGCACCAGCGTTGAAAATGCTCCGACGTGGTGAGGTTAGCAAGGCTCCACGAAGGTGCAAGCATGGAGGTGGTTACGACATGTTCCATTACGTGGCTCCAACAGGTCAGCAAACTATATGAATGCCTTGATACATGGAGGAGGTAAGGCAGTAAAAGTCTCAATGAAACTCCAACGAAGGCATTAAATGTCGAAGTCAAAAACCTCCAATGTGGCTCCACTGATATGCCAACACCAGAGTATAGGTCACGTGTTTGAAGCACAAAGGACTAAAATTAATTCTATTATATATTGCAAAGTGATGTTGGCATGTGCGCTAATTAAACTATGTGCCAACAAATAATGATGCCGCAAATCTGATGAAGGATTTCCAAAATGGTTATTTGGATAAACATTGGGAACAAATTCAAGGGTTACATATAGTTGAAGAGCTATAATAAAGTATCACCGAGAATGCTCAATGGGTTTTAAAGAGTTTGTTGAAACAAAATTTCCAAATTTAACTTTGGAGTTTAGTATAAAAGGAGGAAGTAGATTGAAGACAAGCAACTTGAAGAAGAGAGCATCCTTTGAAGAAGCTTTCGAAGCTTTGGAGGAAGACGGAGGTCATCCTTACTCAAGTTCTCAATCATTAAGAGAGTTCAGAGCTCTACTTGGCATAGATTAGTCATCTTGAAGCCAAATTGGGCGCAGACACAGGCGACCAAAAGAAAATTCGGAGAGCCATATTAACACAACATCCAATGGTCCCTGCGTGCATTAGTTAGTTGGGTCAATTTGTGTGTAAGGAAATCGGCCATAGTTTTTCCTATTCAGCACTTGTTATGGATGTAAGCTTGTTGCTCTAAGTTAGGCGTTAGAAAGCCGAGTTTGAGAATTTTCATTGGACATAGCCAACCGTGTCAAAGGACACGATTTAGTTGGATTCTCTTTGTAAGAAAATTTGTCAGTGCCTTCCAAATATAGCAGACGCACAATTAAAAGCAGCCTTGGAGACGTAGTCCAGGAGGGACGAACTTCGTCAACAAACTAAGTTGCATATTTTTAATTGTTGCTTATGTGTCTTTTACTTTAATGGTTTAAAGTATAATGTCTGTTTAAGTTTTCTCGTGCATTTTTATTTGAGCAATCATGGATAAAAAAATCAATCGCCTACTAGTTCCATGTTTAGCCTCGCACACATTGAGAGAACGATATAATTTTTCCGCATTTCAGATCATTTGAAGATCCTCTTACACTTTGGTTATGCTTGGCCTTCGCTTTGCCCTTTTTTCTTGTGCATCAGGAGCAAGCTCATGTTTCTCCTTAGTACCCTTTCGTTGTCTTTCGATTAATGAGTTCTCCTAGATCTCCTTGTGGATGAAGTCATCCCACAACTGGCTCCAATCAGAAGTTGTTGCCTAGCAAGGATCCCATTCACAAAGGTGGTCCAGTGCTTAACGTAACCCTTCAGAGCAAATTTTACTAGGTCCAAATCACTCACAATTTCCCCAATAGCAGCAAGCTCATCACAAGCCTATTGGATCCTCATGAGGTAAGATGTCATGGTCTTCGATATGTTTATCTTAATGCTGTTTAATTTCTTCCGCATTCTCATTTTCTTCTTTTCATTTAAACTTTGATGAAGATCGGTCAAAGCTACCCACATCTGATGTTCAGTGTCCTTCCTTGATATGTGAGGAATTATGTGATCCCTCACACCATCCAAAATTATACATGTTTCTTTCATATCTTTAAGATTTTGCTCCGTTGCAAGGTTTGGGTCTGAAGGAACCTAAATGTATCTGTTTACGAGATCCCATAAACCATTCATCTTCAAAATCATGGTAATTCACTTCTTCTAGGGTTTGAAATTAGCAACCCCATCCAACCTGTCTTCATATCATAAACTGCTCAAAGATGCCATCTTCACAAATCAACCATGGCAACAAAACCCAACTACAAAATTTTAAGAAAATATTTTTTTTGCCATAAAAAGGAAACGTCTTACTACACACCCTCGTGATCTCAAATCTCTCCCTCATAGTCTTCTAGATAGCTCTAATACCATGTTAAAATTTCGAAATACCACCCAAATTTATTTTCTCACAACACTTAATTTAATTCCCAACAATTTATTTATTTAGCCAAGTCAATATTGAATTACTGAAAAATAAAATCACTAGTATTTTTAACTTCTATAAATGAACATATGCAGGAGAATTTAAATTAGAGAGATCAATCACATTGCAAAAATAATTTACCCACAATAATTCTTCGTCATCTATTAATCTGGAAAATTTGGGTTTTCAACCAACAAAGATACAACGAATAATACAATAACTGGAACCTATAACTCAGCCCTACAGGTTGAATTCGGCCCAAGGAATTCAGCCACCTAGAGATCAATCTCTATAAGAAATCGTCCTAGAGAAATTTCAACCTAATCAATCAGCGGGCAAATCGACCTGCGCCCTCCCTGTGTGCTATCATTGTGCCTCAAGAAAACTTGCCCCCCATTATATTAAAGGGGGACTAAACACGCTATTTCAATTTTGGCCTTCCAAGTAGTGCCCCTCCTATAATCCTAAGGCCTTAGGGGAGGTCTTGTTGGAGAAAATGTAACTAGGTTCAGTCTTCATAAATGTAATTTTGATATTTGTACTTATTCAAGAAAATAAAATTTATTTTGATATTATTTGTCAATGAGTTTCTTGCTCATTGAAAATAGGACAAGCACATTTTGAAGTGCTTCTAGAGAGTCAAAGTCAAAACGAAATTATGATAAGACCCTTTGAGGGCATGTCACATCATGTATGACATCATACAAGGTCAAAGGAACACCTCCAAGCATGATCAAATCCTCTCCTAGCATCAACGAAGTCTCCAAGCAGTAAAAAGATAAATAAAAGATGAAATATAATGTAACTGTCAAATCGGCCTAGAAGACAGTCAAGTCGACCTAAAGGAGGAGGGACAAACCTCTTTTTATAGAGGTTGTCCACTCGTCATTTGGACACACAACTCTCTCTGAAATCCAAAAGGAAGAAGAGGACTACAAGGACGCAAGAAAGCCGAGACAAAAGGTTGCAAGAACAACAAGACAAGGAGACAAAACAATGAAAGTGAAAAGATTGTCATTAGGGCATCAACAGCCACACGTGCGAGGAAGAAAGGGATCTGTCTGCGGTCAAGTACAACAGGAAATCATATCTCTGTTTTGGGCTAATATCCAAGTCTATTAGGCCTCCCCATCCAACAAAGAAGGAGGAAAAATAAAGCGAAGAAAGGAGGACTGTTCTAGGGTTTCTGTCCACAGATGTGAAGACTTCAGCGAGGTAAACTTTTGCGGATTCAACATCAGTCAAGGGTAGCAGCATAAGCAACCTCATTCAGATGTGCATTGAGGTCTACAAGGTATCCAGAGAAGAGTGAGGAAGGTTCTGTTTATAGCGAAGTAGAGAAGCCCTAATATACTAGGGTTTCCTAACTGAGACAAGCAGCAAAAAAGGACGAAGTACTAAGGAGAAGAAGTGCCAAAAGGCAGAGGTCCATGTGTCGGAAGTGATAGTGCGGAAAGAGGAAGGATTTGACTTATGCTTGGAGGATATCCTAGTCAAGGTTCTAGGATTTGGCAGTTGTTCAAATAAGAGGCTTCAATAAGAGAAATCTTACAAAGGGTTTTCCTCTCAAGAGTGGAGAGGGTTTATCCCTGGCAAAGAGCCAATTTTTGTGTTTTTGTTATTTTGTTTTGGTAGCAGTTTGATGATGCATGCACATATGCACTAATAAGAAGAAGAAGAAGAATAAGCTAAACAAGAAAAGTAAAAAGACTTCACAAATTGTTATCAAGTCTTGGAGAATCATCGCAACACTACTTTGCCCTAGATTCTCTAACAGGTCCCACTGGACTAGCGCTAGAGATTAAACCTCCTGACTAAGTTGCACGAAACACGAAAACATCTAGAAGTTTTCAAAATGAGTACCATTGGAAACGTGACCCCTGGAAAATGAAAACATTGGCCGAAACGCTGGGCGAAATGTATGCAAGTATATATGTATCTAATGCTTTTTAGAAATAAGTTAATAATGCATTATCTTGCAAGAAACAAAAGAACGAGACACATACCTGACATTTTAAAAGGAAGATCCAGTCTATATTAATTCATATAGATGATTACATGATTCAAAATCCAAAATTATCCTTTATAGATGAGGTTGTACATCCAAGATTCCAAAACCAACCTTTACACACGAGGTTTTACATCCAAAATCAGTTTTTATACGTGGCTATATGTGCTGAAAATGAAATAAAACATGAGCTAATTTCTAGTACAAATACATATCTATAATCTTCATCCACATCTTCATTGGCAAAAATAGAACAAGGTGCTTTTTTAGCAAAACTAGCACATGGATTGATTAAAGATAAATTAGTTTGTGGTGTGGTTGGAGATAAAATTTAGTGGTAGATTAAATCATTTTTGGCCATAGAAAGGAACCACACATTTCTTGGGTGTTGGAGTGAGCCTTGTTACCTCTCAAACTAGCAGGGGTCCTAGAGGGTTTCCTAAGAGGGCAACTGCTAGGTTAAGAAAAACTGTGGAGACTTAACCCACTATCACCATAGTTAAGTCTCCCTGCTCTTTACAGTATTTCATCGATGGGAGGAGTCCCGGTAATGTAGGGATTCACTTGTAAAGTATATGTCAATGGATAGGTGAGAAGTGACCCTGAAAACCCTTTTCCAAGGATGGAGTGAAGAATGGAGGTTGCTTACTCTTTAAGCAAGGGACTTGGTCCACCAGGGATAAGGGGTCAGGATTGGAGGGTTGAGGGAGAAAGGATAGGATTATGAACAAGTTTCTCAATCCCTATAATCCTTGGGAAATATGGATTCCCAAATGGTCCTTGAAAAATAGTCTTTATTGAGAAGTGGGACCACACGGGCCAAGTGGACCCAGCCCACGTTTGGGGATGGAATGTAGCAACCAATGATGTTCCTATCCTAGACAAGGTGAGGGGAAAGGACCAAGCAAGAATACTTTCTTCAAAAGGTTGAATTGGTCCTATTGAGGTCTAGCCTTGGGGCTGCCTAGGCACGATTCGATCCTAGAGCTAGGGCTTGAGATTCCTGAAGATTCCACTATTAGATTTGGACGAGAGGGATGGGACCCACCATCGTAGTAGCCTATAGGAGATCAAATTTTTTCCTTGGGTTAACTCCTGGGAAATTGATGCCCTGGGTGACCTAATGGGGCTAGACTTGGGGAAAAAGGGGAAAATGGTTAAAAGAGGGTTGAAATGATCACCCTTTTTGAGGGATTAGTGCGTAGTTCACTTGGGGATATGGAGTCAAGGATAATGATGAGTAAGAAGTTGGTTTCTTGATCAAGGAGGCCCAAAAAGTCAACTTCGTCCAATGTTGAGAGAAAGAAAAGAAAAGTGACCTTCAAGCATTTATACTTCAAAGGAAATGGTGCAAGCTTCTTGAGATAAATAAATCTCTAGGACATTTTATTCATATAACATTGCCCCATAAATTAAATTAGCTAAAACGTGCTCAATTCCACATATCGATAATGCAACAAGTAGCCTTAATTTTAGCAGTATGCAAAAACAAGAATAATAACATCACAATTTACTTACAACATTATAGATTATATCCAAACAACATTTTGTTTGCTCAATAAAGCTCCAAGACAAGAGAAATAGCCCAAATCCATACATCAAAATTCATTCATCTCCAAAAATATCCACCAAGGAAAAAGTGCGAAAATTCTCTATGATTAGAGAGATCCCAAGTCAAGTGATGATACAAATGAATGTATCTAACATCAATATATAGCCTCCGAAGGAATTTGAATTAGCCTATTGGCCTACATTAGCCCCTAATGATAAAATAATGTGCAAATAAAGCCCCTATTGGTGATAAGCCCACCAAACTAGCTCACAAAAGTAAAAATAAGCCTCACAAAGTGCCAAATAATAATATGTCCATGTCATAGGGCCCTCCAAAGGCCAATAATATCCTGAAGTGCCATATTGAGTTATAAATTCCTTGGAATATGATAGACAAGGAGGTGGCTCCTTATTCTCCAAGTAGTAGACCTGTAGTGCTCCCAGTGGGTATGAGGGCACATAGATGACCCCATGGGTCTCCATATGAATCAAAGATCCTCAGCAAGGGTCCAAGTGGTGGAATGAATGCTGTTATGAGATCATACAAGTCATGGGACACCTATTAAGAGTGTGAGTGTGGGGCTCTTGTGGGGGCCTGTTGGGCATAATGTATCAAGCATATCATCATCATCCCAAAAGTGGATTGTTGGTAATCTTTGAGCATCCATGAAGATCTGTGGAGCATTGTCTGTTGTTGTGGAGGCCCATGGCTCTCTATGCACATCCTAGATGTGCCAATGTAGACCTCTAGGGGTTAGGATCCCATATAGGGAAACCAAACCCAAATGGAAACCACTTGCAATCCTGCATAAGATCTAATTTGTTCCCTAGGCTTCCAGTACAACCAGTCATTAAAATAATTGAGTAAAAAGCTTACAAATCATGGATAACAATGTGGGCACTTCATAATGGCGTTCCCTTCTGTAATGGGCTTTGGCATCTGCTAGTGTCTCCAAGCTCCAAAGGGGGTTAGCCATGTACCTTATTAGGTGGTTTCAACCCTTAAAGGGCAAGGTACATCCCTCTAATGGGGGTGGCAAGTGACAAATAAGTGGAATGGAAAAGGAACTGAGAGGGGCAATCCTGGGCCACATAGTGGGGCATAGGGGTAACTAGATAAGGGAAGCCCACACCTAGGTATGTAATGTATAGGAGGGATCAATCGTGGTACACGAGGTGCCCCGACCTTGATTTTTGCACCCTTCTTCATATACCTTTTGCCTTTTACGAATTTTCTTTAATTAACTGCTCGACGCTCAAAGGACAAGAACATGATGTGTAAGATATAGCAATGATTACCCCCTTTTAGGTAGGGTGGTTCATTGCCCTCTAGGGTTTGGGACAATCATGGGTTCTTGAATGATAAGGGAGGTTCATCTAGGGCCTATGGAACTAGGGTGATGGCCAATGATTGGGGTAGAGCTCATGTAATGGCTTTTTCCCACGTGTTAATTATTTTTGTCCCAACCACCTTTTGCATTTTCTAGTACAATTTCCAGTTAAATGTGGCCATTTATGCTTTTCACTTTTTCTTTTAATTGTTTCAACCTCTGGGGCATCATTCTAGGCTTGACCCAAGGTGGGGGCAAGGGATAGGGAGGCTAGTCCTATGTGGACTCAGGTGGGAGAAAAGATGAATGGGGGTATAGTGAGTGGAAAGGGAGTAATATGTGCAGATAAATGAGTAGGACCATGCACCCAAAGTCGGGGTTTCCCAGGTAGTACCACCCTAGAACCAAATGGTCAATAAAGGACATTCCAAAGGACTAAGATTCAAGGGTAACAACCAAAATATATCAAGGGGACAGGAGCACAAACTAAGCCCACTCTTTCTGCCAAATCCCCCCATCAATCCATACCCAGAAGTGTCCATGATAAGTAAACTCAATACTCAATTACCAAATGACAAGTCATACATTTAGATTCGGGAGGCCCACCTTCAAACATACGATCAATTTAGGTGGGTGAGGGACCACATGGCTAGCTCAGGTGGCAGAGAAATGGCACAACGAGCTAGTAGGAGGCATCAAGGGGCTATTGGCTGTCAGCTGAGGCTCATTATGGAGAAAAATTTCTCCTGGGGATATCATTCATGAAGTGGTGGGTAACATCTGGCTCCAACTGGGACGTGATCTCTCGAAGAACTGGATGAGGTTGCTCGAATAGGAGGTCACGAGAACTCAAGCAATCTCTTCGGCACCGTAGACCTGTTATCTGCACATGTCAAAGATCAAAGCCACAAGGCAACATGTTTTTCACAATGTCTAATGATCACCCATGCTTAATGTTAGCCCATAAACTAATAAAATATGCAATTTTTTTTTTTATACATGCAATCTAGTCTATCATGAGAAACATCATATGCAGTTAGTTTTAATGCAAAAATCATCATGCAATGCATCCTACCCTAACATGCATATAGTGATGTTAATATTAAGTGTAATCATAAAGCCAACGCAACCAACATATCATTACGTCAATATACATATGCCTGCCAATATAATTACTCGTGTAGCAACCCCCAAATCGAATGTGGACATAGTCACATGGCGGATGGAGCGGGTGGGAGGCCAGAAAACGTGATCTCCATTTGAGGTAGAGGGAGGTCCTAGGAGAAAGAAAATTGGTCATTGTAGAGCTCCAAGGCTCCCCTTCTAGGTAAAAGAAGGTGGAATGAATGATCACTCTCGAGAACTCTGTGAAAATCTCTGAATCTACACATCAGAAATCCTACTACAATCACTAGTTTATCATCTCCTACTTGTTTTTACATTCAACAAGTTATTTAATTATTTAAACAGTGATGAAAAACATTACTGCAGACTACACTGACATACATATCATAAATTGAAACAAATATGAGACAAACACACAAGGGACACCGTTATTTTTGGACAACACGACCCCGGAAAAACCCAATGCTAGAAAACCGATGCAACATATAAAGGGATTGTATTACTAAGCAAGCAGAATCTGAGTACAAGAAGTTGCTTCTCACATTGACTAACGTTTCAGATAAATATCGGTAGCAAGAAATACATACGAGGGTTTACCTTGTTCTCTAAGTAACAACTGATCCTCTAAATGGCTGACTCTGGCAAGAACTGCGAAAATCCCAGCACAATCTGCTTTGTGTGGGCCAACGTCTTGCCTCTGGGAGACTACGTCACTTCTCTGCTGGATCGATTTGCTCTCAGGAGCTTCGACTTCAACCCTTCTGGCTCAGAACATCGAACTCCCAGCAAAATCTTGAACTTCCAACAATTATCTCGCACTGCCACTGCAAGAACCCTCTTGGCCTACGTCAGCTTTGCATGAGCCCTTTTCTGGGCTGCGTAGGCCTCTGTGCAGCCTCTCTGATGCTACGGCTGCCTCTCTGTCGGGTACTCATTGGCTTGGAACTCCCTTTCGATCCAACTCTCTGCTACTGCTCCTCTCACTGCAACTCAAATCACCTATTCGATTTTCTTTGCCAACCTCACCCCAGAAAAATCGAATTGACTGATCGCTTGGTGTATCTCCAACTGACCCTCAAGCCTCCTCTTATACTTTTCATGTTGATGAATCAGCGATCGAGATGAAGTCCCTAACCAATGGCTAAGATTAAAACAGACTTGATCCTCACCTCTTAGAAGCTCCTCCCCCATATTTTTATTAATACCCATTAATATTTTTATTTTCCTAAGTTTATAGTTAGGAACCCTATTAAAAATATTAATTATTTTAATAACTCACAATCCGGGTGGAATTTGTCCAAACGATTTCAGGGTCTTGGAGGTCTTATGTATTTTAGCCCCTCCACAAAATTTTGGAGCTAGAGCACATACGATGCTACCCAAAATCAACACTCCCTCTTAACAAGTAATGTGCTCTGGCAATACTTCCCAATAGAAGCATCACATTGATCCATGGCATCGGTCCTCTATGTTGTTGATGCTTGGCCTCCAACCCTTCATCCACTGCCCTGCTGCATCCTGTACTACTACCCATGACACTGTCACTGCTATATCTATATTGCAGCTCCTTCTCGATATGTTGCATCACGCTGCCCATAACACTGCCATTGCTAATTGTTGCACTGCAACTCAGTGGCTGAGAACTGAAAAAGTCACCCAAAAACTGACATACTTGTCAGTCTGGATACCTCGTGATGCTGAAGCTACCTCTGCTGCTAATTTGCGTTGCCCCTCTGCTGTTACTACGTTGCTGCAATCTTCTTTGCGCCTCCCGCACTGTTGCAACCTCCATTGCACTGCTTTAGACTCTAGCACTCTAGCTCTGTCACTGTTGCTCCATCATCCCGCACACCGACTCCCATCAATCTGCTACTGTCGTTAAGGGCTCTTGTAGCCGTATGTGATCCAAGAGTTTGGGAACCTCAAGGACCCTGCCCCATTGTAGTCCTTTTGACTACATATCTATGTCGCCCTACCGCTTCTGCAGAGGTGCATGAGCACTCATGGCACAATCCTCATCATCATCCTCCTTGTCAGCTTTCGCTGGCGGAGCCTTCGAGTCAGAAGCCTCTTCCTTGCCCTTCTTTCGGGGGCACTGAGTGGCGAAATGTCCTAGTTCACCACGCCTGACACATTTGACCTTGGATATATCCTTTTTCTTCCTTTTTTGCTGCCCATGTTGTCCCGATGATGCGAGAGTTGCATCCTCCTCCTCCTCTTTCTTGACTCAAGCTCCTTTGCCGCTACTTCATGCCTTGGTTAGCCTCTTGATCTCTTCTTGTCAAAGAGTTGCCCACATTTCCTTCCAACTAGGGAGAGAAGCTTTGCCCAAGATACTCTAGACAAATGTCTCCCAGTCTTCGGTGACTGCATTCAAGGAAGTCCTGACCATGAACTTGGGATCTGGTGTAGACCCCATGGAAGTCAACTGGTCTTGAATCCCTTGCAACCTGAGAAGGAAGGGATCGATCTCTTCTCCCTTCGGCATCTAGTATTGTCTCAACTGATTCTCCAATAGCATCTTTTGTTGAATGGAAGTCACCTAGTACAAGGTGGTCAATGTTTCCCACATCTCCCTTGTTGTGTCCTCAGTAATGTGTGGAACCACATGATCTTTGACCCTGTCTAGAATCATGCAATTAGCCTTCGTTTGGGCCTCCTCGTACTTTTGCAACAGATCAGCGTTGACGAGAAGAACAACTACCTTCAAGGCATAGTCCTTGCAGTGATTCTTGTCTAAAATTGCTAGGATCCTGGCCTTCTAGATGACAAAATTGGATGCTCCATCCAATTTGTCTTGATCCCCCAGTCCATTGTTTGCCCTCTCTGCTCAACAAATATAGGACTGGTTCTCTTCTTTCTCTCCTGCTGTTAATCCAACAACACTCGGATCTGAATTTCTTCGGCACTAGAAATCCTCTAAGGAACAAGCTCCTCTAGACTCCCTCTAAGTCTTGATTTCCTTCACAAAAATCCTTCGGCCAAATGTCGAATTACTCCTCTCCAATCCTCCTCTGTTGCTGCAACCCGGATCTAGATTTCTTTGGCCAAAAATCTATCAAGGCAATGACTCCCTCTACCTTGGCTTTGTCTCCACAGACACTGTTTTGCACCAATAGCAACAACGTCCCACCATCTCCATTGATCGAATCTGCTCTGCTCCTCAAGTCCTAACAACTGACAAATTTGAGCCTCTAAGGCTCTGCACTGGCCTAGAGGGCTGATGCAGTCACTGCGTGAGCTCCTCTCAGGTACTACGTCACCCTCTACAAGCTTGAAATGCTGACGCAAGCATTGCGTGAGCCTTGGCATCACTTCTCAGGCTCTATGTCACTCCTTTAGCTGCTCCTCTGCCTCTGAAATAGCGTTGTCACTCGGGACAGCTGCTTCTCTGCAACAAATTCACTGGAACTCTTGGTTGATGTCTTCAGTGTCCTATGATCTGCAATGCTCTGATACCATGTGAAAATTTTTGAATCTACACATTAGAAATCCTATTGCAATCATTGGTTTATCATCTCCTGCTTGTTTTTACATTCAACAAGTTATTTAATTATTTAAACAGTGATGAAAAACACTACTGCAGACTACACTAACATACATATCATAAACTAAAACAAATATGAGACAAATACACAAGGGACACCGTTATTTTTGGACAACACATCCCCAGAAAAACCCAATGCGGGAAAATCGGTGCAACATATAGAGCATTTGTATTATTAAGCAAGCAGAATATGAGTACAACATGTTGCCTCTCACACTGTCTAACCTTACAGAGAAATATCGGCAGCAAGAAATACATACGAGGGTTTGCCTCATTCTCTAAGTAACAACTTATCCACTAAATGGCTGACTCTGACAAGCACTGCGAAAATCCTAGCGCAATTTGCTTTGTGTGGGCCAATGTCTTGCCTCTTGGAGACTGTGTTACTTCTCTACTAAATTGATTTGCTCTCAGGAGCTTCGACTTCAGCCCTCTCGGCTCAGAACATCGGACTCCCAGCAAAATCTCGAACTTCCGACGATTATCTCGCACTTCCACTACAAGAATCCCCTTGGTCTGCGTCAACTCTATGTGAGCCCCTTCCTGGGCTGTGTAGGCCTCTGTGCTGCCTCTCTGATGCTACTGCTGCCTCTCTGCCTGGTACTCATTGGCTCGAAACTCCCTTCCCATCCAACTCTTTGCTACTACCCCTCTCACTGCAACTCAGATCACTTATTCGATTTTCTCAGCAAACCTCGCCCCAAAAAAATTGAATTCACTGATCACTTGGTGTATCTCCAACTGACCCTTAAGCCTCCTCTTATACTTTTCCTGTTGATGAATCAATGGTCGAGATTAAGTCCCTAATCAATGACTAAGATTAAAACTGACTTGATCCTCACCTCTTAGAAGCTTGTCACCCATATTTTTATTAATACCCATTAATATTTTTATTTTCCTAAGTTTAGACTTAGGAACCCCATTAAAAATATTATTTATTTTAATAACTCACAATCCGGGTGGAATTTTTCCAAACGATTTATGGGTCTTGGAGATCTTATGTATTCTAGCCCCTCCACAAAATTTCAGAGCTATAGCACATCCGATGCTACCCAAAATCAACAAACTCCTCATCACAATCACTTCTTGTAATATCATGCTTCAAGGATGTCACATGGTTGTGATGAGAGGGGAACAAATGGTGAGAGAAAGCAGGAGTGCATCGAATAGGTCTCTCAATGTGATGGTCACAATGGGGAGGGGAGGTTGGAGAGTGATCATAATCCTGAGGATGGGTCAAAGGGGATAAAGTATATTCAATGAAGGGATTTTCCTTGAAACTATACTCAAGAGGGGGAAAAGGCTCACATTTACTTGAAATCATATGACCAAGGGTGGGGGAATCACTTAATGAGGACTCAAGATGATGACCAATAGGAAAAAGGGAGAAAGAAGTGTTGTAATCAACAGGCTGCACTTTCCCAAATTCATAATCTAAAGACTCAAGTGATTTGAACGTAGAATCAGACTCAAGACAAGTGGGAGCCTTATCAATGTCCTTAGTACCAAAGATTAGGTCTCTTCTAAAAGGAAAATTGATCACTTCCAACTGCTCCTCTTTATGCAAAGGAAAATGAAGACTCTCCTTTCCAAGGGTATTAATGGGTATGTCATCATAAGTAGTGCTTGAGGGGAAAGGAAGATCAGTTTCATCCTCATCTTCCTTGTTGGTGTCGTAAATAGGAGCACAATCAAATTGAGGACCAACAATTTTAAAACAGTGCGAAACACGCATATGGATTTCCAAATGAGTTGATGAATTAATTGAGCAACAATACTCAATAATAATACAGAGATATTTACAAAGATAGAAACATCAAGTTTCTATGTAAAGAATCAGTTTCATCTAAGAAACTGCTAAAAGAATAAAATTGGCAACAGCTAAGAGAATGAGCATTAAACTAAAATAGTATTATTCTAATACCCTCCCTTAATGCTCAATCTGTTTACAACACCAATAGACCCCCTGAATTTTACAAACTTATTAGGACCAAGAGGCTTGGTGAAGATGTCTGCAGGATGTTCTGTTGTGGGAACATATCGCAACTGAACGAATCTGTCTTCAACAAGATGGCGAATGTAGTGGCAATGAGTTTCCACATGTTTTGTTCGTTCGTGAAAGACGGGATTTTTGGCAAGTTTGAGCACTCCCTGATTATCACAAAACAAAGAAGTAGGACCTGTCTGGGAAGCATGCATATCTGCAAGCATACGTTGAAGCCAAACTGCCTCACAGGATGCCTTAACTGCTCCTCGATACTTTGCTTCTGTTGAGGAGAGAGCCATGGCTTGCTGCTTCTTACTAGTCCAAGTGACAGCACCAGATCCTAGACTAAACACATACCCAGCTGTAGACTTACGATCATCAACCGAACCGGCCCAGTCAGAATCTATGTAACCACTAAGTATAGGATCGGAACTGCGAGTATATAGGAGTCCATAATCAGAAGTGACACGCACATATCGTAGCACACGCTTTGCTGCTATCCAATGATCAGCTTTAGGAGCGGACATGAAGCAAGAAATGTAGCTCACTGCAAAACTGATGTCTGGTCTGGTGGCAGTAAGATAGATGAGACTGCCCACTAATTGCCTAAATAAAGTTTCATCCACAGGAAGAGAGGATGACTGAGCTGAAAGTTTGAGCCCAGGTTCCATAGGAGTTGTGGCTGGTTTGCAATCCTGCATTCTGAACCTGTCCACAAGATTTTTGGCATACTTGGACTGAGAGAGAAAGATGTGATTCTCAGTCTGCCAAACTTCAATCCCCAGATAGTAGTGAAGAAGTCCCAAGTTTTTCATATCAAAGGTTCTGCAGAAGTCTTGTTTGATCCCATGGATCAAATATGCAGAGCTGCCAGTAATGATAAGGTCATCTACATAGACAACCACAAACAAGATATCATCACCAGTATGTTGGATATACAGATTTGCATCAGATGGGCTCCGCTGAAAACCATGATCTGTCAGGTACTAATCAATTTTCATGTACCAAGCCCGAGGAGCTTGTTTCAATCCATAGAGAGCTTTAGCTAATCTACACACTTTTTGTTCTTGACTGGTAATCTTAAATCCTGGAGGCTGTGTCATGTAGACTTCTTCCTGTAAGTCACCATTTAGGAAAGCACTTTTTACATCCATCTGATGAACTTTCCATTTGAACTGCGCTGCTAGGGCAAGGACAAGCCGTATGGTACTCATTTTGGCTGTAGGAGCAAAAGTCTCCTCATAGTCAATTCCTTCCTTCTGTGAGAATCCTCGAGCCACAAGTCGAGCTTTATACTTGTCTAGAGTTCCATCGGCTTTGTATTTCACTTTATATACCCATTTGCAGCTTATGGGTTTTTTTCCTTCAGGCAGATCAGAAAGGTTCCATGTGTGATTTTTCTGAAGACTTTGGAATTCAGCATCCATAGCCTGTTCCCACTCAGATATACCCTTAGCCTCTGAGTAAGTTTCAGGCTCAAAGATACTGTGTAGATTAGCCATAAGAACGAAGTTTACTGTAGACTGCTATTTGCTCTTATGTCTAGAAGTTCGTCCTTCAAGGAGTTCATTATCCTTGAGGTCACCAATGGTTTTAGCCCACCATTTTGGCCGAGGAGTAGAGGCACCAATAGCAGGAGGAGATGGAGAAGATTCAGAAACAATAGGAGCAGCAAGGGAAGGATTATTTTCCGGAGGAAGTTCAGGTATTGTTTGATCAAACACTGCTGCATCATCCCTCCCATCAGGTGAACTTACTGGAAGAAGAACACTGTGAGGCTGATCCTTAGAACACTGCTCAGAAGAAGAAGACTGAAAGAATCCTCTGTCTTTATCAAATACCACATCCCGACTGAAGCTAAGACGACCAATGGCTATATCTATTAGTCGGTAAGCCTTGTGATGATCACTGTACCCTATCATCATGAGTTTTTGGCTTTTGGAATCCAACTTAGAGCGCTTGGCAGCTGGAATACAAACATATGCAATTGAGCCAAAAACTTTGAGGTAGACTGATCTTCGGCTTACGGCCAGACCAAACCTCTTCAGGAGTCTTCCTTTTAACAGCCTGAGTGGGTGATCGGTTAAGAAGATAAACAGCAGTAAAAACTGCTTTAGCCCAAAATTTGTTTGGAACATTCTTGTGTTGTAACCGTGCGGTTGCGGCGTTCAACAACACTGTTCTGCTGAGGAGTGTAAGGAGTAGTGAACTGGCGTTTTATGCCATGAGTATCACAGAAGTTGGAAAAAGCAGAAGAACAAAATTCCCCCCCGTTATCTGTCCTGAGAGTCATGATATTACAACCAGACTCTTTTTCTACTAAGGTTTTAAACTTCTGAAAGATACTAAATGCATCAAATTTATATTTGAGAAAATATACCCAGATCTTTCTACTGAAATCATCTACAATAAGCAAAAAATATTTGCAAGCAGTGATAGAAGATGTATTCATAGGACCACAAATATCAACATGAATTAACTGGAGTACCTTAGATGCGCGCCAAGATTCTCCATTCATGAATGAAGACCGATGTTGTTTGCCAGCTTGACAAGCGCCGCATACGCCCAACTGCTGAGTCTGAATGTTAGGTAACACTGGCACAAGTCTGTCCCGAGAAAGCTGAGAGAGATACTGCATGTTTAGGTGACCATATCGCTGATGCCATAGAGTGCTAATGGGAGAAATGCGAGCTACTAGAGCCACTTCTGGAAAATCACCAGTGTCAAGAAGCCTGTATAAACCATGATCTTCTAGACCAACAACAACTGTAAGACTAGTCTCCCTGTCTATAATAGAGCATTTGTGCTCACTGAATACTACATCAAGCTGAGGAGAGTTCCTCATAATCTGATTGATAGACAACAGATTAATTTCCATCCCAGGAACATAGTACACATTCAGGAAGATGAGTGTGTGCCCACCAGACTGGATTTGAACTGTGCCTCTGCCATCCATTGTGTATTTTTCACCTTCGCCAAATACCACGGAATCACTGAAAGATGAGAAGTCAATAAACTAGTCACGCCTGTGAGAGAAATGTCGTGATGCACCAGAGTCAATGTACCAGGCAGATGATGGAATGTGATCTGAAGACCTTTTAGCCATAAAGGCGTAAAAGGCAGAGTCTGTCTGCTCGGAATGTTCTGCAACATTTGCTGTCTGATGAAGCCCTCCCTGTTTCTTCTGTTGAGAAGCAATTCTCTGTCGGCAATCTTTCTTCATGTGGCCAAACTTGTGACAATAATTACACTGCACGTTTTTCTTCCTAGTAGGCTCAAACGACTGAGGAGAACCTTTCTGCTGAGAGGACTGAGAAGACTGATATTTGGCAGCAAAAGCATTTTCTGAGGAGGCTGATGCTGCACCACTACCAAACTGTTGTTTCCAACGATCTTGCTGCATGAGTTTGGTGCATAATTATGGAAACTTCAGATCAACACTAGTGGCAGTAATGTTGAGTGTTTCGATGAAGTGTTCATAAGATTGTGGTAGACTTTTCAGAGTGATGACTACCATATCTTCTTCCTCCATGGTGCGACCAATGGCTTCGAGCTGATCTCGAATGTCTTTAATCTTGTTGAGATGTTCCTGTAAAGACATATGTTCGTCCATGATGATGGAGAACAACTGATTTTTGAGAAAGAAAGCTCTGCTCTTGTCGGATGTCTCATGTAATTCCTTCAACTGTTGCCAGATCTCGGCAGTTGTCTTGCCAGAAGGGATCTGCGGTAACTGATAATCAGTCACAGATAGCTTGAGAAGCATAATAGCCTCTCGATTTCGATCATCAAACTTATCTTGATCGGTGCCAGCTGTACCAAGACGGAGCTCTTTGTTGAGAATGAGCTGATCAAGACGCCTATATTCAAAAATGGTTAACATTCTCTATTTCCAGATATTGTAATTTGTGCCATTAAAGCGCTGGCTACCTTCCAACATCAGATTGGTGAGCGAAGCCATCTGCACGTTTCCCAAGACACAGGAAATACAAAAAAAATTCGGCACAAATTTTTAAACTGATAGTTATAACCAGAGACTGGTCTGAGAGGCAGGTTCAAAGGATTATGTATAGCACTATTTTTTACCAAACTAACTGACTTTTAGCAGTACCCATAAACAAGCATTTCCAGCACAGTTTTGACTGTTAAAATATCTGACAGAGGCACAAATTGGTGGGGCCGAGTGCTGGCTGAGCATAAAATGACAGAATGCTGAACTATACACAAAATTTATATACCTGTTTATGAATATATCATATACGATATACCTGACTGTGGCACGAAAGCGTGATAACAAACTTGAAGACTACTGTTACGCTGCTGATGGTCACGTTATAAACCACGCTGTCACGCTGCTGATGGTCACGTTATACGTTATACCTCGGTCACGTTATAAAATAATACAGTCACGCGATATGATCACGCTGTCACGCTTTATAATCCGATTCCACGCTTTATAAATAGGATCGAGCCCGGATGATCCACGCTATCACGCTTTATAAATCACGCTGATCACGCTGATCACGTATTATATGATCACGCTGTCACGCTGTTACGTGATATAATAGGATCACGCTGTCACATTGTCATCAAGCCCGGATGTGGAATCGAAGAATAAATCGTGGCCACGTCAAGACGAGCAGGGGAAAGGAAGCTTCGGAGTTTTAATTAAATTCACCTTCGGCACTCCCGCACAGGCTCAGCAACGCTCCTTGTAACGCCTATGGAAGCGAAGAACAATCCCTAATCAGAGAAATGTTGTAGATACTGCCGGCTCGATTCCTTTTAATGATGAAAAATGCTGTAGATATTGCCGGCTCGATTCCCTTTAAAAAAAAAAATTTAAAGATCGCTCTCTGGTTCGATTCGATCGAAAGCAGTATAAGAATCGCTGATCCAATTCAACAGTAATCTTTTTGTGATTCTCGCGTCTAAACAAGAATTGTACTCTGAAACTCCTGAGCGAGTCCTCCAAGAGAGGCCCTAAGAGCAAATACGCACAACTGAAGCAGCTTCCTCAGAAGAATATTGTTGACACGGGCAGTGATCTGGTGTCAACTGTAACTGGTGCCGCCAAAGGGGTTTATGCAGATTTAATCTTCTGAGATTTGATGCCAACAACTGGGATCCACTCTATTAAAAAAAACACTGGAATTCGCACAAACAGAAGAACCCTCGGCTCTCGTAGTTCCACAAAACCAAGAATCCACTTCTGTATCGAGATAGACGACTGTAAGCTTTTATCACACTGAGCAGAGCCGAAGCTAAGACTCAGTGAAGGCTATCTGGCTTACAGAGGACTCAACCTTAGAAAGGATTGACAGAAAGAACTCACGAGATTAGGATGCAGAGAATAACTGATCAAGAAATCCCTTTGGGTCCTAGCTCCGATACCATAAAACAGTGCGAAACACGCATATGGATTTCCAAATGAGTTCAATGAATTGATTGAGCAGCAATACTCACTAATAATACAGAGATATTTACAAAGATAGAAACATCAAGTTTCTATGTAAAGAATCAGTTTCATCTAAGAAACTGCTAAAAGAATAAAATTACCAACAACTAAAGAATGAGCATTAAACTAAATTAGTATTATTCTAATAGGGAAACCCTTTGATCCAATCTTCTTATTATTCTTCAATAGTTCAATAGAGAGAGAGAGTACAAATATCAAATTAACTTGCCCAAAACAGTATTGTCAAAATCAGCAGTCAACTGCAGCCCTAACTACAAAGTCAATGCTGGTCAAAGTAGCCCCAAAATGTCCTCCAAGCAGCTCGGTCAAAAGCAGATAAGTTCAGCCTTCCAAGAGGGTCAAAGTCAGCCCAAAACAGATTGGGCAAACCAGTCAAAGGAGAGAGAAAATACTGCTGTAAATTCTGCAGTCAAATCTGAAGTCAACACTGAAGTCAACCTTGGTCAAACTATCCCAAGCTCCTTGAAAAATGTGCCAATAAATGTGGCCTTCAAAAATTGAATTTCTGCCCACAAAAATGAAGTCAACACTAGTCAAAGGTACCTTGGTCAGACAAACCCATAAATTCGTCCTCCTCACACGTGCGAAGTAGAGAAGGCTGCCTCCAAGTTGTATGAACCAGTCAAGAGAGGAGAGAGAGACGTGTGATGGGATGAGTGATATCCAAATGAGGAGAGAGGTCACTCCTTTTTATACACTTCGTTGAGGGTGAAAGACACATCTGTTGGGCTTATGAGCCTACATTTGACTTAGGCTGACCTTGACAATTTGTGCATGAGAGAGAATAAATTCAAAATTCCATTTCTTCTTATCAGAATGAGATGATTTTTATATCAAAATTGGACCTCTTGAAAAGAGGAATCCAATGCAATAATCATCTCCATCACATGAGCTGTCCTAATGTGGAATTTGGCCCTAGTTGCCAATTTTAACACTCCCTCTCAACTAGGGAGAATTCCACGTGGCAATCCATCTGTCATCGTCGTGTTATCTTGTCATCATTTACCATCCCTGTCATCACTTTCCTGCTCTGCTTTGCTCTGTTGAACCATGAAGTAATAATGAAGAAGAAGTGATCGAGAGTGAGTCATAAGATCATACTACTCTCCACTGACAAAAGTCAGTCCTCGATCCTAGAACAAGTTGTTGAACGCCATGCATTTTAGTCATAGGGAGTACGACAGTACACGATACGTCTATCAGTAGTGCTATGGTCCCTAACCATCTTTCCCCAACTCATTGGCCAGATGAGAGGTACTTCCCATGAGTCCCAGACTCCATGGGTAGGATGTGTGTTGGGGTATCGACAAAAGAAGGTGAACCACTCATCCTGTTCATATGCCATAGGAGAAGGTGAACCACTCATCCTATGCACATGTCAATTGTAGGGGAAGGTGAACCACTCACCCTACATATATGTGTCCGGTTAGGGGAAAGTGAACCACTCACCCTACACACTTGTCAACCATCATGGGTTATCACAGGGGAAGTGAGCCACTCACCTTGTATCTAGTGCACCACTAGGGGAAGGTGAAACACTCACCCTATGGTTGCTCATAGCTCCAAGAAGTACCCCAAGCCCTCAGGAGCTCCCAGAGCTCAATGTTCAATTCATATGGGACTCTCATAGGAAGGCAGTTCCACAACTCCAACTCTCTCTCGAAAGGTTAAGAATTTGACCTTCCCTAAAGGCTTCATGAGAATGTCTGCGACCTGCTCATCGTCCTGATGTGTTGGAGCCTTATTGCTCCCTGTTGTACCATATCCTGGATAAAGTGGTACCTGATATCA
This sequence comes from Pinus taeda, assembly GCA_000404065.3. NCBI lineage: Eukaryota > Viridiplantae > Streptophyta > Pinopsida > Pinales > Pinaceae > Pinus > Pinus taeda. The sequence goes on from APFE030233698.1 coordinate 97,071, forward strand.
ATTTGCTTGGAGTGGTCTTGGAACATGGCATTCTCTGATAGGCGAATCCCATATTGGTTGTCGCAGAAGATCACGGTGGTATCTAACATGTGCTCAAATAGCTCACTGAAGGGCTTCCTCAACCAAACAGCTTCACAACAAGCCATACTTGCAGTAATGTATTCGCCCTCGACTATGCTTAAAGCAACCGATTTCTGCTTCCTGCTCATCCAAGATATTGAAGTAGACCCCAAAGAGAAGCAACACCTAGATGTGCTGTTACGATCCACGACATTGCTAGCCCAGTTAGCGTCTGAATATCCATGAAGCCTCAAGTTTTCGACAGTGTATGTTAGTCCATAGTGGATTGTGCCCTGGAGATATCTCAAGAGATTCGTAGTAGCAATCTAACGAATGTGACGAGGCTCGACCATAAATTGACTCAATGTGTTCACAACGAAGTATATGTCGGGACGGGAGTTCACCAAGAACATCAGGGCCCCCACAAGTTGACGATACTTGGAAGGGTTTGCTAATCCGGGCCCAAGAACACTTCCACAAAGCTTCTTGAAGTTGAGTTCCATCAGAGTAGATACGGACTTGCAATCCACCATCCCACATCTCTCAAGCAGCTTCACAATGTATTTTCCATGAGAAAGGAAAATCTCACCTAGCTTTTGCCAAATCTCCAACCCTAGGAAGTAGTGCATCAGTCCTAGGGCCTTCATCTCGAACTTGGAATCCAACAACCTCTTGCATTGATGAATGAAGGTCATCACCTGTCAAAAAGAGATCACCCACATAAAGGACCAGAATGAGAGGTTTGTCCTTTTCAACCTTGAAGTATAGGTTCAGGTCAACATCGATTTTTGTAAATCCCAACTTCATAAGATAGATATTCATATCAATCATCTCATACCAAGCCCTAGGGGCTTGCTTCAACCCATAGAGGGCTTTCTTCAATCGGCATACATGTGTCTCACGATCTTGAACTTCGAACCCCTTGGGTTGTTCCACATAGACTTCCTGTTTAAGCGAGCCATGCAAGAAGGTAGTTTTGACATCCATCTGGTGTAGGCTCCATCCTTGCGAAGCGGCAAGGGCTATGATCGAACATATGGTGGTATATCGGGCAACCGGTGCAAATATATCATCATAGTCTACTCCTTCCTTTTGAGAGAAACCTCGAGCAACAAATCTGGCCTTGAACTTTTCAGCACTCCCACAGCTCCATGTTTGATCTTGTAGAGCCATTTTGAAGTGACCACTAACTTGTCCTTGGGTCTAGGAACCACATCCCAGACATCATTCTTCATGATCGAAGAATGATCAACTCATACTCCTCGTTCATCGCTTCCTTCCAAACTTGGTGTTTCACGCGGGGTTGTGGGGGAGTGCCCCTGCTCCCAATTCGTGCTCCGGGCGGGAGCGACTTGGGAGCGCGCTCTCGGAGAAACAAAAAATCGCTCCCTGATTTTGCCGGAGCGTTTTTTTAGAGGGGGAGCGATTGCTCTTGAGCGCTTCCCCTCTGAAAAACACTCTTGGATGGCGGAAAAAAAGGTTGAGCTGAGAGGGAGGGTGACACCGGCGGCGTAGAGGAGAGAGGGAAAGGGAGGGAAAGGGGAGAGGAGAGAGGAAAGGGAGGGAAAACAGAGGGGGAAAAATAAATACTCTCTCCCCTCCCATTATTCACTTCATCCATTGAGAGTTTGGAGCAAGAGAGAGTTTGAAGCTTGGTGAGAGAGAAACTTGGAGGAGCTTGCAAGGGGAGATTGGAGCTTGGGATTGAAGTCCAAAGAGGTAGGATCTACACTAGCAGTTTTTTTAATGTTCATTGCTAAATAAATAAATAAAATTTCTATATTTCCCATTCCCATTCCTCCATTTTTTTTAAAGATTCAAAACTTCAAATTTCAAACATCATGGTTATATGGCTTGGCATTTTCTTCTTCTTGGTTTCTTTTTTGGTTATTATGGTGTTGGAGAGTAGAAGAAGGAGGGTTGATCATGAAGAAGAGTATGAAGAAGTGGGTTATAGGGGATTTGATGAAAACTCCGGAGAGGAGTACCTTGGTGAGGAGGAGGAGGGTGAACATGATTCAGCCCAAAAAACTAAACAAGACCAAACCCCATTGTGGAAATATGTTTCTAGGCCTGAAGCAGGGAAAGGGGGTGGAACCACTAAATTTGAATGCCCCCATTGCAACAAAACTTACACAGGTTCATACACCCGTGCCAGAAGGCACCTCTGTGGAAAAAGGCCATATGATGAAGATAAAGCAATAGGAATCAAAACTTGTGCAAGTGTGTCAACATCAGATAGAGCCAAGTACATAAGGGAAGAGGAAGAAGCCCAATACAAATCTAAAAAATCAAAGGGTTTCTTTGAACCAAGCTCACAATCACATCAGCATGCTCAAAGAACTCCTTTAGCAACGTCCCATGGCAGTGGATATGGAGGCATAGGGTCACCAAACATCTCTGTAAGGCATAGAACCATATTAGATTTCCTTGATGAAGGGTGTAGGAATGATGTGGATTCAAAAGTTGGTCGGTTTCTCTATGCATATGGGATACCATTCAATGTTCTTTGCTCACCTTATTGGCATGAAATGGTTTCTGCCATAAATGATGCCCCTAAAGGATACAAGAACCCTGGGTATGAGAAGGCTAGAACCGTTGGACATGATCATGAAAAAGCAAAAATATCACATTCTTTGAGTAGAATGACAAATTCTTGGACTGAGTATGGGGTGTCCATTGTATCTGATGGATGGGCAAATGTAAAAGGCAAGCCATTGATAAGTGTTCTTGCTGTGTCTGTTAGTTGTGCCGTCTTTCTTTTAGCATATGATTACTCAGAGAAGTACAAGACCGACATCAACATTGCAGAACCATTACTTGAAACAATTGAATGTGTTGGGCCATACAATGTCTTCCAAGTCATCATTCATAACGCTGCGAATTGTAAGGCAGCAGGAGCAATTATTGAGGATAAATACCCCAACATATTGTGGTCTTGGTGTTTGGTTCACACAATGAACCTTTTTATGCATGATATTATTAAGAACAAAAACCAACAATACAAATGGATTGGTGATTTGTACAAGAGTGGCAAAAAAATGATGAAATTTATTACAAATCATAGCAATACCCGTGGGCTTTTTCACAGTCGCTCAAGATTGGAGCTGTTGAAGATTGCGAAGACTAGATTTGCTAGCTAGCTATTACCTCACCTTCAGGCGCATTTTGAAGGTAAGGGAGTCATTGGCTAGCATGGTATCAAGTCCACACTGGCATGTATTAAAGGAAAGGGCTACAAATGCAACTGACAAGCAAGGTTTTGAATTGGTGGAGGAGACCGCTCTAGATGGTCATTTTTGGGCACATGTGAGGCAAGTATTGGAATTCACCAAGCCCATTTATAGCATGATTCGTTTTGCAGATACAGATAAACCAGTGATTGGGGAGGTGTATGAGCAGATGGATACCATGTTGGGGCAATAAAAGATATTGTTCAGAAAGATGACCCCAACTTGCATACACTGATTAATAATTGTGTGTGTACACGACGGAATAAACTTAATGTTCCACTGCATGCCTTGGCGTATGTCCTTAATGCCAAAATACTACTCTCCATCTTGGTTGGGCCAACCTACACTTGAGGGTGGGGTTAGGGTCAAGCCCCATACAAATCTAGAAGTACGAGAGGGATATTTGAAAGCATTAGACAAGCTAATCCCTGATAGGGAGGAGTGTGGTAATCCGCGTCTTGAATTAGGTAGATACTTCAGTTGCACTGGTTTGTTTGGTTCTTTCCATGCAATGGAAGATAGAGATAGATTTGATGCTCTCACATGATGGGAAGCATATGGCGGCATGGGACTTTTGCCAAAACTGGCAAAAAAAAGTTCTCTCACAGGTTGTAAATACTTCTTGTGCAGAGAGGTGTTGGAGCACCTACAGCTTCATACATAATGTGAAAAGAAACAAACTCAATGAAAATCGGGCATAAAGCTTGGTTTATGTGCACTACAACTTGAGGTTGTTGAGTCATTATTGTGATCGGGCTTATGAGGATCCAACATATAAAATTTGGGACAACCACCCAGAGGACGATAATTTGGAGGATTGCACTATACATCTTGAAGAACTAGAAGCAAAACTTATGGGAGATGAAGATGAAGCCATGCCACCCCCACCATCCAATACCACTGCCAGTGCTCGAGTTCCAAGTCTTGTTCCTTTGCTGTCGCCCTCACGTGGAGGGCATGTGCCTTTTGGTTTTGGTCGTGGGACTGCGTGGGAGGAGATTCCTAGAAGACCACCACGTCCTGCTTAGAAATTAGACATTTCTCGTGGCAAGAGGAAGCTGTAGATAATAGATTTACTTGTCTTTTCTAGTTTCTAGTAGTTTTAAATTTTAATCACTCTTGACTCTTTCATATTTATTATGATATTTTTTGTAAACAACATATGACAATTTAAGTTTGAACTTTGAAGTTTAAAGTTGGCAATCATAACTCATTGGTAATGAATTATGAATATGATGCTTTGTGAAAGTTGAAAGTTGTTTCATTTCATGTTAGATATTCTGTTTTAATAGTTACACTTAGCTTACAAGTACAACTTTGGTGATCAATTATGATAAATGTTATATATTGAAATTTGAAATCTTGAAACTTTAAGATTGATGAATCATGAGACTCGATATGTTGTATGTTACTAACTTGTGGGTGTGGTTGATGAAGATTATAACTTCTAGATGATTGTTGTTATATGGTTCAATATATGATTTTTATATCTCATTCATCATTCTACATGCTTTTGTTAACATATATGCATCAAAATAAAAAAAATAATATATATATATTATATATATATATATAAAACGCTCCCAAATCGGAAGCTTTTGAAAATGTCACTCCCGCTCCTGCTCCCCGTTTTAGCTCCCACTCCTGCTCCTTGTTTTAGCTCCCGCTTCCCAATAACCTTGAGAATAACTTGTAATCTAAGACATAGCGTGAGTTGTTCTTTAACAAACCTTGTAGGACATCAATTCTTGAAGGACTTCCGTTGTAAGATAACTTCTTCCATGCTTCAAGTGTATCCTTTGAAGTCTCCTCCATAACCTTTGATCATCCAACAAGCTTTCCTAACCAAGGAAAATATAAAGAAAAAGGTTATTAGTATACAATACAAACAAATCTTGGTATGAGAGTGAAACCAAACATAACAGAGGAGACAAAGAACAAGATACTTATCTTTGGTAAAATGGTGAGGGCTCCGTCCAATCTCGAGGGATACCTATATCTTATCAAAATAATTAAAAAATGTTCTAACATGACAAGTTAGACCTACAAATTCTAGAAATCAAAACATATATGAAAACATTACAAAATTTGAAGTGGAAGGATATGCAAGGGATAACATCCCTAAGAGTCTCTAGCAAATAAGTCTTTGACTTTGGATTCTTTTGTCTTGTTCTTCTTTGGTGGAGCTTCATCAACAACATTCACATGTTCTCTTTCTCTCTTCCTATTCCTTAGATTCTCAGGACATTGAATTTTATAATGACCCATCTTGTGACAATTGTAGCATTCAATCCTTGATAAGTCAACCTTCTTCTTTGGTCCTTTGAACTTCTTGAAGGTTCCCTTCTTCTTGTGATGGGCAAAATATTCACATTCAAGGTGTTTTCTTCTTCATCCTCCTTGTTGTTTACTAATGATATTCGGGCTTCTTCTTGACTGCTGCATTCCACATTTGTTCAAATGTTGGAGTATCCTTCCAACTGTTGATTCTTGATGCAAAAGCACTCTAAGATTTTGGTAGCCCTAGAAGAGTAGTGTTTACGAGCTCTTTTTCCGGTATAATTTCATCTATTGCTTGGAGTTCATCCCTTATTTTGGAGATTCTTACAAAATATGATGAAATGGTATCATCATTCATCATCTTAATAGTTCTTAGTTCATTCTTGAGACTTGCTGTTTGACCAATGTTCTTGATGGTGACTAACTTGGAGAGAGCTTCATACATTTCTTGAGAAGATTTTATGTTGGATATGTATGGAATTAGGTTGTCCTTAACTCCATCCACTATTAGGTTCATGGCTACAATTTTGGATTCTCTAAACTTCTCTTTCTTTACTTCATCTGTTGGTTTCTTGACTTTCCCCTGAACAAGATTCAAGACTTTGTGCTTTTCGAGGATAAGAACTATCCTCTTTTTCCATGCCCTGTAGTTGGAGGCTCCTTCTAGTTTGTTTTTTGCCTTCATTGAGTTCGTCATATTGATATCTGCTACTCCTTATGACTTGACCTTATAACTCCTTATTCTCCTTTCAATAGATCTTCGGGTTGCCTTTTCTTCCTTCTTTCACCTTAGCTTTGTTACCATGTTAGAAAATCGAAAAGGCAGAAAGATCGTCTTATGTTGATAATTACTTGTGAAATCTTAGTGTTCTTCTTAACTTCTTTATGTTCTTCCTTTATCTTTGCTTCACTAAGCAATTGCCAAACACAAAACACGAAGATGAATGGACACCAAATGTAGGTAGTTAGCCAGGGCTAAAACCCCTTTATAGGTGAAAACCCAATCAGAAACTCTTCCTTCAGTAGATTCAATTTGAGATAGACCCAGACCCTAGACCAAAAGACCTCCCTCCTCTACCAAGTTAGCTCTTCCTTTTGATAGATGATCTCTTCCGAAGTTACCAAGTGTCAGCTTCTCAAATGTAGCTTCAACCCAGAATTTTGACCTCCAACTTTAGAACTTTGACCCCACTTTAGAAATTAGGACTGCAGTTTTGATCTAGCAATTTCAGTAGCTTTAGCCTAACAACTTCACAGCTTCGACCTTGATGCAACTTCACAACTTCGACCTTGATGTAGTTTCATAGCTTCGATCTTGATGCAGCGTCACAGCTTCGATGCAGCTTCACAACTTCGATGGAGCTTCACAGCTTTGATGTAGCTTCACGGCTTCGATGCAGTTTCACAACTTTGATGCAACTTCAAAATTTCATTGCACATGAGAGAGAGAGAGATCCAATAGCTCCGATTCCAACGTCCTTCTTGAATTTCACACTTTTTCTGCTTTCATCTACTGCAATTTGAACTTGTGAGAGATGTGCTACCAAATGAGTCGAGTTGCTCTAATACATAGTGAGTTTGTGAGGTCGAATTCCCTTGTTAAGGATGACTTGTCCTTTCTTGTGGCCGACTTGGTGGAGGAGGCCTAATTGACCAATTTTACAATAAAATAAATTTATTTCTTGACAAATAAAGCCCAAGAAGGGTCTTTTACATTATGACATGGACAAGGACACTTGACATAACCCTGGAAGTCTTCAATGGAGACTTTGATCTGAAAACAATTGACCCAAGCATGAAACCCATGCTTTAATAAGACAATTTCTTTAATAAGTCAATTTCTTTTTCTTTCTTTTGACAAATACAATACATCATGACTTAAGTATAATTATGAAGACTGACGCTAGTTACATTCTTCAACAAAAGGAGGTCCGCACCTTGGGTATATGAATGTAAGGAGGGAGTAATCGTGGTACATTAGTTACCTTAACCTTTGATTTTCCACCCTTTTTCATTTGCCTTTTGCCTTTTATCGATTTTTCTTCATTTTATTATTCAGGGTTGAAGGGGATGAGAGGATGATGTGTAAGATATAACAATGATTACCACCTCAAGGTGGGGCAATTCATCTACCACCAAGGGTTGGGATATTCATGGGTTCCTTAATGATGCAGGGGTCACTCATAGGGGCTTTAGGAACCAAGGTGATGCCCATAACGATAGGGGGTAGAGCTCATGTTTGGCTTTTGCCCACGTGCTAAATTTATTGTCCCGACATCTTTTGCACTTTGTGGTACATTTCTTGTTGTATGTGGCCACATTGTGCTTTTATCTTCCTTTTAGCTGCATAAACCTGCGGGGCTTCATTCCATGCCCGACCCAAGGTGTGGACAAGGGGAAGGGGAGGCTAATACCTTGTGAACCTAATGGACAAATGTGGACCAAGATGGGAAAAGTGTGAAAAGGGCTTGCAATGAGCGGAGGGGAGTGAGATATATGGTGCCGAAAGTGGGACCACACAACCAAAATCAGGGTTTCCGATGTAATGCCACTCTTAAAGCTAATAGCCAATAAAGGAGATCCCACGGGATTAGGATGCATGATTAACTCCCCCAGCTGAGTTGAAAGACCAAGAGTACAACCCAAACCCTTCATTCTTCCAAGTTTCCCAATAATCTACGCCCAAGTGTGCGCAAGAAAAGCAAGCATAAACACCCAATTACATATTGAAAAATCATACCTTCGAGGTTGGATGGCCTACCTTCAAATAGGCAATCATGACAGATGAGCGAGGGCACACAATAGTTAGCTCAGGTGGTGAAGAAAAGTAGCACATCATAGATATCAGGCAACTATAAGGGGTTGCTGGCTGCTGACTAAAGACAAAGCTAGGAGAAAATTTCTCCTATAGGGGTCACCCACTGGTGGTGGCTAGCAAAGCTCTTAGAGAATATTGTGTTCCTTGACAGGTCAAAGCATATTGAGATTAAATACCACTACATCTGTGACATGGTGTAGAGGAGAGCGATACGACTTGAGTACATCTCCACTGATGAGCAGACAACTGATATTTTGACGAAGCCATTGCCGAGGTAGAAGTTCATGTACTTCAAAAACAAGTTGGGGCTTGTGGACATTACCCCTCTCGTTTAGAGGGAGTGATGACATGACACTAGTATGGATGGACATGAGAATGGTCTTGTTGCTGCACAAAATAGAAGGCCTTATGAATAGGCAAGGGCTAGAGTTCACAACATTTGGGACACAAGCCCTCTGTCACCACAGCCTAAGTCCCCTACTCTTCTCGGATTTTCACTGACGGGAGGAGTCCCAGTAATACTCACCTACTACAGGTATATATCTATGATGGGTTTGAAGTGAGGCAAGATAGATCATTCAATGGAAAGGTTCAATGAAATTGCAAACTTTGGGAGAAGCTACAAAGACTATTCATGAAAAACCCCTTCAGAAAAAAGGAGGTACATGAGACCTAGGGTTGAGATATATGACGAGATATGAGTTCATCCAAGGTTAAGGTAGACAAGAGAAAAGGCAATGTAATATTTACTTCAACAAGTACTAAAGCACATGCCTTAAAAGAATCCCCAAGTTGAAGGATTAGCTTCTCGGGTTTCCTCTTGATGCGATGGCTAGGGCATCAAATTTCCGAATATTCCACCTTGTGAAGTCCACCAAAACTTGAGGATCACTGGAGTAGACACAAAGCAAGCGTTCTATCCAAGTGAAATTCAAAACGTCCTCCTTGAATAGATTTTGCACCAAGCCCTTGAGAGGCCACCTTATTCTTAAAGGGATGATGAAAAGAGGTGAAAAGAGAGATGATTTACAAGTGTAAGATGATCATCAAGGATTTAAGACCAGTGGCTAACAACTGGGAGAATTGGAGTCAAAGATGATCTCAATATGGCAAGCAACTTTGCTACCCTTAATGGAAGCGGCTACCTAATACTTCTAGATATTTATTATTTATACTTCGCTGACAATTTTTAATGTAGTTTCAAGGATGCATATGCAACAAATCCATTAGGAACATGCATTCATTCACTATCTAAGAGTAATACATGCAAAATTTCCCAATAGTTACAATTTTTAGAGAATATTTCATCAATTAGGGCACATTAATAACCATGAGACAAGATTCCATGTATTAGACATTATCAAAATCAGAAATACAACGTTAAATAACACTTACAAGACAATGAAGAACATATTCATCCATCACAATGCCAAAAAGAAGCTCCAAGAGAGATAGCAAATTTATCCAAACATCAAAATTCAACCAAAACATCATAATTCATCCTCAAATTGGACATCCGAAAATCTCAAGAGAGGTATCTAAAATCCCAAGTATCATGGATTAGAATGAGACTAGGTCTCACCTATTTATACATTAGTTATGAGTTCACAAATGAAAAGACAAAGCCCCTCCAATGCTTAAAATGCCAAGTAACCTACCCATGGTTACAAGCCAACCATGATAGTTCAAAAAATAAAATTGGATTACCCTCTCAAACCCACAGAAGGCTGGCGGCATGCATGCGTGGACGCCTAGAGGGGCAACATTGAGGCCTGATGCGCTAAAAAACTGAGAAGGGGCGTAAAAAATGATGATGAAGAGAGTCATGCCCTCCGTCTACTACAAAACATATCCCAACTCCTATTTGGGCTTTGTAGGCTCCAAATGGGTTTCATGGGTATCCAAATGATGCGCCATCAATGAGTGCTAGAAGATGACACACACCCTCCCATGTCTCCCTAGGAAAGACATAACCTCCTTTGGGCCTTAGAACAACTGCCTAGTGTCGGGTGCTATGTGTAGCCGATTGGGCAACATGGTCCAAGTGCATCATCATCTCTGAATAACTGGGGCATGAGCAAGCAAATGGTAGTGGTGAAGAAGCCCATGGCGTTGCAATAAATGCTTTGCATGGATGGAGTCAACGCTCACCCTACAAATATCACTGTAATCCTCTAGAGAGCTTGGATTGCGTATAGGAAGGCCAATTCCAAGATGAAAACCCACCTACAATTCTATATAAGATCGAATGCATCTCCTCACCTTCCAATACAATGATTCATTAGTGCAATTGAGTAAATAAGCTTGTTAATCAAGGGCAGAAATGGACACTTCATAGTGGGTTTCCCTTCCAAATTTGGGGCCTTGATCATGTACAAGTGTTATGTTCCTGGGTAGGAGAAGTTAATGAAGGATCCTATTCGGTGGTTTCAACCAATGTTGCACTAATCGTTATTGGGAATCGACGTGAGGAAAAAATCGGTAATAATCGGGAAAAAGTAGTTTGGTACAAAAATATTCTTTTTCTTTCATTTTTTTTAATATCTAAACCATCTACAACATAAAATAAATACATTGACACATAAATATGATAAAAGAACTAATATATAAGATGTTTAATATCATTTCTAGTGCTAAAATCACACATAACAGTGAATCATGTCCTGAATAGTAAGTCTTGACTCCTGAGTTTCAACTCAACCTTAAAATATCAACAAAAAAATAATAATGTATCTCATATCATGAGTCATAATGTCATATACAATGAAATGAACCAAATAACTAAAGTCTAATACTACTGATTTCCTTTGCCCCTCTAGATGTAGATGTCGGTGGAGTTTCAGGCCGCAGTAGACTATGGAGTTTGCTGTGCTCTAGAAGCTGAAGAACTAGGAGTTACAGGAGGTAGACCACATCCTCTACTTGTGACAGGGGTAGCTTGGGTCACCTCCTCCACCTCATTTTTTTTTTTGTTCTTCTATCCCCACGATTTTTTCGCAAAAAATCGGGCAAATTTTTTTTTTTTTTTTTATTTATTTTATTTTATTTTTATTTTATTTATTTTATTTATTTATTATTTTATTTTTTTTTTTTTTCCGAGTACTAAGTGCGATTTTATCTTTTTGCTGAAAAAATCGCAAAAAAACGATAATATTGCGATTTTAACAACACTGGATTCAACCTCTAAGGGAATGATAGGTTGAAGGTACGCCTTTCAAGTGGCAGGGGTCATGTGAATAATGATGGGATGGAGTGGGGACAAAGGGAAGGCTCCAAGCCACATGCCATGGTACAACGATAACTATGATGAGGAAAGTCCAGAACTTGGGTAAATGAATATAGGAGGGAGCAATCATGGCACATGAGTTACCCCGACCTTTGTTTTCCTACCCTTCTTCATTTGCCTTTTGCCTTTTATTGAATTTTCTTCATTTTACTGTTTGGGGCTCAAGGGGATGAGGGCATGCTGTGTAAGATATAGCAGTGATTACCCCCATAAGGTAGGGTAGTTCATCGCCCACCAGGGGTTGGGACATTCATGGGTTTCTTAATGATGCAATTGGCACTCTTAGGGGTGCTAGGAACTAGGGTGACGACCATAATGATAGGGGGTAAAGCTCATGTTTGGCTTTTTCCCACACGCTAAAATTAGCCATCTTTTGCATTTTGCGCTACATTTCTTGTTGTATGTGGCCATATTATGCTTTTATCTTTTTTTTTTTAGCTGCATCAACCTCTAGGGCATCGTTCTAGGCTCGACCCAAGGTGTGGACAAGGGGAAGGGGAGGCTAACACCTTGTGGAGCCAATGTACAAATGTGGACCCAGATGGGGAAAATGTGAAAAGGGCTTGTAATGAGTGGAGGAGAGTGAAATATATGGTGTCGGGAAGCGGTACCACACAACTAAAATCAAGGTTTCCCATGTAGTGCCACTCCTAAAGCTAGTATCCAATAAAGGAGATCTCATGGGACTAGGATTCAAGATTACCCCCCCTAGTTGAGGTAAGAGAACAAGAATACAATTGAAACCCTTCCTTCTTCCAAGTCTCCTAGTAATCCATGCCAAGTGTGCTGAACAAAAACAAGCATAAACGCCTAATTACATAATGAAAAATCATACCTTTAGGATTGGATGACCCTCCTCAAACATACAATCATGACAGATGAGCGAGGGTACACAACAATTGGCTTAGTTGGTGGAGAAAAGTAGCACATCAAAGTTATTAGGTGTCCGACAAGGGGCTGCCAACTGAAGAAAAATCTTAAGGAGATAATTTCTCCTATGGGGTCAGCCACTGGTGGTGGGTAACAGGTCTGAGAAGCCCAGAGTGCTCAACAGATAGGCTTGAGTGAGTGCCTCTCGGAGGAGCCTCGATCACACACCAGGATAGGGTGTAGTGAGGTTTGTGGACCTGATCATACACCAGGAATAGTGTAGTGAGGTCCTTTAAGCATCTAGACCTGATCACCAGCCAGGAGGGTTTGACTGAGGTCTTGGCCCAAAGTGCTCACCAGGAAGGGGGAGTGAGTGCTAGCTAGTTGAGGTCTCAACATTTTGGCCGAGGGAGAGGGCATGGTATTTGAGGACTGATCACTCTATAGGAGTGAGTCTTGATATATTGATGACAATGCCATGGGTTTGGTACCCACCTGAATATCGCCACTAGTAGATGCTGATAGTAGATGATGATGTTGATGATGATTTGTTATGACCTTTTTTTTAGAGAATTTTATCAACTTGAGAACATCTATGACAATCATTATGAATACCTTCCTTGTTAAGAGGGAGTGTTGAAATTATAGCTATGGTCAGTCTTCATAATGTATATTTGGCCACTTGATGTGCTTGTATTTATTTCTGTAAAGCATATTTTAAGTGCTAGAGCCAGCTTTTTATTTTATTTTGAGTCAAAGTTCCATTGCGACTTTTAAAAGAAGAAAATTTGAATTGTAATTTTTGGCTCCAAGAGTTGTCAAGTCAGCCTCTCTCCAAGTCAAGTCAACGTAGGGCAAATACACAACCATTCGACATAGCAGATCAACTATATAAATGAAGCTCGATTTCATTTCTCCACCACCCATTCACATCTCTTTCATAAGCAAGTTTCTGGGCAAGCAAGCGAAGGAGAAAAGAGAACAAATTCATCTCTTTTCTCTCTCTCTTCTAGCTTGCATGTGTGAATAGTCTCTCTCTCTCTATAGTTCGCATATTTCTAGGCAATTTTGTTCCAAAGGGCCGAAATTCTGGGGTGATTGGTAGTTGCAGGAGGGCTAAGATTCTAGATCAGATCAGGCAGAGCGAAGTTCTGGATCAGGTTGGGAGGCTTGACTTGGAGGGATTGACCAAGTGTGTCTATAGGTCTAGGTGTGTCTCTTGTTGAACAAAAGAATTTCTCTATTGAAAAGGCTGTTGGGTTTTTGCCCGTGGTGGGTTTTCCTAGGGTAAATCGTGTCTTCTCTTTGTGCTTTGTGATCTCTATTGTTCTACTGTTCTTGTATGGTTGAATTTTTGAAGTATAATTGTTGAATGATATATTGGAATAGTTTAAAAGAAGATCAATATCAAAAGTAATTATTAATATTTAAGAAATATTGTGCTAGTCTATATTGCACTCAGTAAATCAACACTTAGAAGTGGCCTCCTCTCAACATCTCCAACCTCTGTGCTTATTGTGCAACAAAATACAAGATCCTGAAAGTAGTAACCCCTCTTTTGGAGTAGTTTAAAACCCTTGGATTTACCTCACCTGCAAAGACAAAACATACAAGTGGGAAAACCCTAGTTGCTTTCTTCCACGTAGTTTATTAGCTACTTAATTCCAAAGAACATTAGTCTTTAGGATGGAATTTACTTGTTTACGAAATAGAATTGGATTTTATGAATATTATGCCCGATAACAATAGCAAGAAGAAAAACAATAACAAAAGCGATTCCACAACTATACAAGAAAGTACAAGAGTTTGCTAATAGATGAGCTCTTTTATTAATGATAGCACTTGTCTCAAGCTAACAACCCTCTTACAATTTGGAGAGCCTAGCCTTTATAGATGAACTTTTAAGGGCTTGTTAATGACTACTTGGACTCTCCAAATAAAATTGCTAGTCTTCCACAATCCGGGAGTTAGTAATTTTTAATTCCATAAAAAATATTACAAATTAATTTAATTCTTTCCCAAGAGGGGTCGAATTGACTATTTTTCCCAAAAAAAAGCATGCATTCCCTTTGAAAATGCATCCTCGGTGGTCAAGAGTCAAATTATGGTCCTCTCCAACATCTAGCTTGATGGTCCACTTGTGAAGTTCAACTTTCTTTTTTGGTGGTGTGAATTGTCCATGGAGGTTCGACTTAGTCTTTTGGTCATTAACTTCTTTCCAACGGCCATACTTTTAATTTCTTGGCCCAATTTGGTTGCAATGGCTAGTAGACCCTTCTCCAATGGCTAGATTCGACCCAACAACTACTTTTTCACTAGTTGAATATTGACTTTTTCTTGTGCAACTCTACTTAGGACCACCATCTCTAGATCTCTAATGCCATTGCCCTTTTAGTGAATTTGAAACATGGGTTTTGCTACTCAGGTGCTGATCTGTACTGAGTATGCCCCTTTTTTGCCCAATCATCTAGGGCATTGCCATATCACCTTGGTTGCCGCATCATCTTGCACTTGTGCCTGATCTCTAATGGCCTTCATGATTTTAAAATTCTAACACTTGTTGTCTTGTTGTGCTGATTACTTTAGAAATAATGCATGCAAGATTTTGCCCAATGCTCTGCTGAAAATCTGCCTAGAATATTCCCATGTCCCGCTGGCCAATTTTGACCAAGCCATGACCCCTCACCAAATGCTATAATTGGAAAATTTCAACACGGTATGGAATGCTCTAGTCATGCTTTGCAATCTGAGACTGGGTTGACTTTTGACCACCTAGACCATTTTGCATTGGGAATTTTGAACTGCCTTGGGAAACGTGAAAGTTGTCACAAGAGACTGCTATGCTACGATAGTTGTCATGAGTAACACTGCATCAAGGCCAAGGTCACCTACATACTCTATAGACACTAACCATGTGGAATGGCATAGGTGCACCTTGACGTGCATTGGACTATCCCATACACTGGTGATCACCCCTACAAATGCGTGCAACCAAAAAACCACGAGTCCTCATGAGAAGTCCACAAAGGTTCTCCAGTCCAATTAGGGACGAGATTGCCTAGGTGAAGCTTTCAAGGGTTGGGACATGGTTTGACCAAAACAAAATGGATACAGACTCAAACTAAGAAGACACAGCTCTTGGACCTAATATAGGGCCTCACATGGTCTTTACATGGCTTTTACTTGTGACTTTGGGCTTACAATGGTGGTGAATGCTGTAATGAAAAAATCTACGTACCCGCACTGACAGAGGGGATAGAGGGGTAACATTACCCTCACGAATAGTCATGACCTTTATGACATGACTTTTTAATTAATATTCATTTTGTTAGTTTCACTATTTATTTATTACTTATTATATATATGTAACAGACTATAAGGGACAGTGTAAATTCTCTTGATATGGTTAGACTGGTAGAATACATTAAATCCATTGTTATTGAAATGCTTCATGTTAACAATTTTGATATTTTTAGTCTTTTGGCTACAGTATTTTCTACCATAGCCATAAAGTGTCCAAATTTGTTAAATACCTCACTTTCCTTCTTCTTGAAATACCCAGTTTTCTTTGTAACTTCATCAATGGATGTGAGAATATAGTTGGCTTCTGAGTCCTAATAAGGAGACTTTTTATATTGGACCCATGGAATCACTGTGAACAAGTTATTGTGGAATTATAATTCTAAGTATTCTGTTTTCGAAATCTTCAGAGTTGTTTTCCATGCATACAACCTTCACATGCACCTTTGTTTAAAGAAACAAGTGGTAACTGCAAGGCTAAATTTCACCATTTGGCTAGGTTTTCCAATCTTTTCCAAAAACTATACGCTGCTTAAAGTAATAATATAAATATAGGCTGTTTGATCTGCTAGATTCAATGGGATTCAATTCTATCCCTATGAGCATGAGATCATTAAGCTTGACAGGAGTGGCATTTCATGTGGTTAGTTTGCTAGTGCTTAACAAGATTCCATTGATAAGCCTGTGGCTTGGCTAGTTACTGCAGGTTATACTATCTTGTTCAAAATTTTCCACCTAGGGAATTTATCTATGTCTGTTTTGGAAAATTTTTAGGGAGCTATGGAACTTATGGTTGCATGCTCAGCAATGGCTATAATGAAGGAGAGAGAAGCTGAAGCACAGGAGACTGAAAAAGAGAAGGGTAAATGGTCAAAATGGAAGCGTGGTGGTATAATTGGTGCTGCAGCTTTGACTGGAGGGACGTTGCTGGCCATCACTGGAGGTTGCAACATATGAATAGATAAAACAATGATTTTCTTTTGTTTTGGATTCTGTTTGAGCATATATATGTAATGTATTCAGAAATATTTTTACAAATTTAAGATTTTGTGGAAAAGTGACAGTGCATGCTCTTGTATTATAATAAACAGGCCTGGCAGCTCCAGCTATTGCTGCAGGGTTGAGTGCTCTGGCACCCACGTTGGGTACAATTGTGCCTGTCATTGGTGCTAGTGGATTTGCTGCAGCTGCAACTGCAGCAGGGTCAGTAGCTGGATCTGTAGCTGTTGCTGCGTCCTTTGGAGGTAAAAGCAGCTAAATTCTTAGATGATCTAATCTTCACTTATTGTTCCTTGCTTATTTTAATCTGCATGTTAGTTTATATTTAGGATTTTTGAGAAAAAATATGTTAACATTTATGTAAATTGAGATCTATTCTTGGGTAATTTCTATCCGTAGATGGTTACTTACACACTACACAAAGAAAATGAAAAGGAAAATTCGAAGGATATTTCATCCATCTCTAAGATGGTTCAGTCTGAGGATGATTATCTTTTTCCCAAGTTATTATCACCTCTCCTGTACTCCTAAAATTTTATATGAAACTAAGGCTTGTAAATAGTGGGTTTGATATCTACTCAGTGAGTTTTGAAGTACGATGAACCAGGTGAAAACAACTTTCACTATTTGAAGTAATCCGCCAGTTGCTTGAACCAAATCTTGCATGAAGCAGGAGCGTTTTTGAGAAGTGAAGAGTCATTTTCCAAAAATCCTTGGAAGCTAAGCATCTCGGAAGCGTCTAGTTTTTATATATATTGCATTTATGTTCAAAAAAACATCCAGAATACTAAATTAGTTGCAGAATATATGAAAACACATATATTTGTACATAAATCAAGATATAAATGGCATCCATAGTACATTAATGATTATTAATTTGAACATCAACCATCTTGACTCTAGCAATTACAAACAAACATCAAAAAACAAGGATATAGGAATTATCAATTTTTTAAGCATGTAATACAAAGTAGAACACTAAAACATTGTAATAGCTTATCTAGCAACTGTCAACATGACAAAATAGTATTGTTTACTAAATAGGCCATCTACACACTGAAGTAGGAAGATTGAAAAGTCCAAATTCAAAACACTAATGTCTAATCTATCATCTATAGACTACGACAAATAAAATAGTAAATCTATCTACTATTCCCTCCTCCTTACATCACCACGACTGCTATGTGGGCCTCCACATGGTGGTAGTGAATTACAAGGCGGCCGTGGATGGTGGAACTGAAGATGAAGCCCCTGTTGTTGTTGGTGAAGTCTTGGACATGGGGACCAATGCACTGGATGGGGGTATCATCTCAACACAATCATCGTCATCCTCAATAAGAACATCCTCCAGTTGCTTTAGATACAACACTTCACTCCAAATTATCCTTCTAGATTTTTGTCCACAGCTATTGAAGTTCTTAGTAGCTTTGGAAGGTCTTCTACATGAGCTTGGTGTCTTAGAAAGTAGGAGATGGTTGATTGTCTCCTTAGGTGCTTGCTTGGTGGAGTAAGTGATTTATGACTTATTTTCTAAGTCTAACTTAGGAAAAGTACAATAATTGAAGTCAATTAATTATTGTGGACTATTAAGCCAAAGTTCTAAGGATCAACAATAAACTATTTAAGTGACTTAGATATGATGTCAATCGTTGATCTCAAGTGAGGCGAGATTTAATATCGACTGTCATTCACTTAGGAGATTAGGATTAGGGACTTGGCATAATGAAGTTATAAAATAAGCCTAAGGGAGAGGTGAAGATACACAAGTGGAGAAAGTGATTTTCTCTAGAGTGATAGGCTTAGCTAGATTGAATAGAAGAGAGGAAGAGTGCAGGGAAATTTTGGGAGTATTTTCGGGAGGCCGAGTTTAGAAAATGGAGAGGCCAAGTAGTTGAAGCACAAAGTAGGCCAGAGGCTGATTTAACTAGTGGGTTTGTTGACCACCACGTGTCAACGACCCATAGCAGTACACCCCCTTTTCGCAAAAGGGATAGTTCCTGATCGATGTGTTCCTGCCATCCAGCGATCATCATTAGCCTTAGGATCATGTTATAATGTAAACCCATTCTACATGTGTATAATGTAAATAATCTCAGCAAATCCGTGTCGTGTATGTAATTACTTAGGTAAACCCACTTTTCTGGTGACGATCTACATTCCGGGAGGTTTTTTGTCTCACCGATTCATTCTCCAATGGTCAACAGAGTTTTCCTTCAGCCTACCCCAAAGCCGGAATGGATTTTGTCACTGGGATCTTAGGGGAGTCCTAGTGTTCTAGATCGAGTTTATGTAAAAGTGATTTGGGAATAATCCTAACCATTTGGTTAGGTTATTTTATTACAAATTGCTTGGTCTGCTGGATTATATTTGTGTTGCAGAATTGGGTAGTTTGTGAGGGTCTTTTGCAAATGGGTTTTCCCCGTTGAGATGTAAAAAATGTAAAATTCGTGATGTAAAGTGTCTTGAGGGTTAGAGAAATAATTTATCCCCTCATAGGTTAATTAATTAAATTTTTTGGCCAAAATTAATTAAAATCCCAAGCCAAAAATTTAATTAATTCTAGATCCTTGGTAAATTTAAATTCCCCGAAGGCAAAATTCGTTGGTCCTTAAAATATTAAATTTTAAGAGGTCCAGGGACTAAAGTAAATTAGTTATTTTTGCTAAATTTTAAGCCTTTGGTCCCTAGGTTAATTCAAAGTCAAAATTTTGAGGAAATTAATTCAAAAATTTAATTTTTGAATTAATTAAAATTCATTTAATTGAAAATTTTGATTTTCCTCGATAATTTAAAATTTCGATAGATGAGATTAAAATTTTAATCCTCATCAATGGTCGAGATTGCTTTGACGAGGAGAACTTGAACTAGCCGTTGGAGAATTTATCTTTAAATAGGAGGTCATTTGTCAGTCAGTTCATCCGATCTTTTGATCGTGTACTGAGCGAAAAGCTCCCTTGTAATCTTTTTTATGAGCAATAAAGAAAGACTTTGGGGTTAATTTTTGCTGGTGTTACTCTTCGTGGAAATACTGTAAGATGTGTCATTTTCATGCATATATTTTCTTTTAGCCATTAATGATCGCTTTCTGAAGAGTGATTTGAGTACATGTATCTTGCTTAGTCACTGGGGTTTGAATGATAATTTAAGTTTTGAATATAATAGTAGGTATCTGTATTAAATCTAATTTTTATTATCGTTTTCTCGCTCTATGTTGATGGCTGAATTGAGTTTTGCAGGAAAGTCTTGATTTTTTGATCATCGGGCGTTCGGGGAAGTTCTCAGCGGAACCAATCAACTCTCGATCCGTGTTTTCTGAAGAGCCTAGCTTATATTTGATCCCGGGCTTATCATAAGATATTTTTTATGGGTGATGCATGAAGGGTTTTGAGCTTAGTACCTCCTTTAAAATTTGAAAAATTTAAATTTTTGTGCTAAATTGATAGATCTGGCTGTTGAGAGCCTCAGATCATCAGATCTGGGAGTAGAGTCGGATTCACACTCCTTAGATCTGATAGATCTGCCATTTATTTACATAGATCTGTAATTATTTTCAGTTTTCTAACTTGGGTTTTCGGGGTTTTAGTTTTTTGGGTCATTGTATGTATCGTTTGGGTGTTTCTTGTTGTCCTATAACTGCAGATCTGAAGCTGAAAGCTGTGCAGATTCCAGATCTAGGCCGTGGAGGGTAAGATCTGGATATCTGGGGTTTGTCAGAGTCATTTTTTGCAGGGGTTCTATCTAGAGGTTTGCAGTCCGAGGGTTTAAATTTATTTATTTTCAGATCTGGAAATTTTGTGAGGGTTTCATTAACAAATCTGAAGCAAGTGGATTCCATAAAAATTTTAATCTGGAGAAATTTTCAGGGCCTTCACTGATAAATCTAAGCATTAAAACATATTGGTGTGAAATTCGTTTTTTGGATGCAGTTACTTTCTTGCCTGGGGTTCTCTGGAAAATTTCGGAAGAAAATTTTTGTTGTCTAAGTTTGGGTTTTAATTTTTTTTAGATTTGGAAATTTTTTGTCACCCTGAGTTTTCCTCTGAGTTTTCCTTCGTCTTCACGTATTTCTCTTTTGTTGCCATACCCTCTGCATTTAATCTGCTGCTCAAGTCCAAGCTTCTGCTCCAGCAAACTTGCATACACAACAAACAAGCAAAGAGTGAACCCTCATTTCCTTTCATGCTCATTTCCCTCACGCAGCCAACTCCATCACTGCTTCGTCTTTGCTCACCTACAACAGGAAATATCCACGTCCATTCTTCATCACCCTCGAGCTCCATCCGTTGCAGTCTTCTCATTGTCCATCCACGCTACCAATTGCTCAATCCAAACCTTCGCAGCCGTCATATCTCCCTTTGCTGTTGTCTGAAACTCGTCAATGTTGCCTATCTGCTCCCTTTCCCTGCGTTTCTGCCCATTTCCATCTGCTGCTCCATCACGCAGCTCCATCCCTTCAAATCGCCAGTCTCACCCACATTCCTTTGCGTTGTCCGCTCTCCACATGTCCAACAAAACTACTCCCTAACGCAGCTTGCTCTCAATACGTAGCTCCCTTCTTCCTCACGCACTTCTTGTTGCCACATTCCTTTCGTTCCATCCGCAACCTTTACATCGTGCTCCTTGCTGCCATACCCTCTGCGTTCTTTTGTCATCGTTCGCTTCATCCCATCTGCAGCTCCTCTCTTCGCATATCCATCCAGCGTCAAACATGCAGTAAAAAACAATATCCTTTCGATTTCCTTTTTCATGTGTATATATGCGTAAGTTACTTCTGTTTTGTGTATTTAGGTTATATTTCATTGTTTTTTTTAGTTTAGATTTCATTTTTTTTTAGGACTTTGGTTAATCTCTTTGACATTTTATTTAAAAAGAAAACTTCAAAATAAAAAAATAAAGATTTTACTTGGTTTTCACTTTTATTTTGACTTTATTTCATTTTTATCTTTTTCTTTTTTATGATTTTAATTTCGACTCAAAATATAAAGTAAAAAAATATAAAATATAAAATGAACCTTATGACATTTTAATTTTTTTTCTTTTACTTTTGATTTTAAGAATTCTAAAAATCCTAAAAAACATTAAAAATTAAAAAATATAAAAAATTAAAAAATTTAAAAAAAATCTAAAAGATTAAAGATAAAAAATCTTAAAAAACATTAAAAAATTCTAAAAAATTAAAAACTTTAAGAGATCATAAAAAATCTAATTTTGGTGGCTAGAGAAATAAATTAAAGGACTTGCGCTTTCACATTGAAAATTTTAATGTGGCCTGTGTCCCATTAAAATTTCGATTTATTGATCCTTTCGATTCACTTTCTCATTGAAGAAATTGTGATTTCTTCATTTGCTGCATTTAATTAATCTCCTAAGGAACGATTGAAATGCTAATTTTAAATTCCTCGGTGTTTCTAACGTTAAATGCTAAATCTCAAATGCATGTTTTTCTATGGTTGAGGTGCAACAATTGTTTTAAGTTATATTGACTGTTGGAGAAAATTAATTAATTCTAGATCTTGGTCATTAACGATAATCACCTTAAATCTGTAATATCTTGCGTGATATAGTTTTGGGAATTTATATTGATTGTCATTATTCGTCACATATTGAAAATTGTTCTAGATAATTTGTTTTATTTAGTTGATGGTAATTCAAATATTAGAGGCACATGCCTATAATTTTTTATATCTTGTGGTCGTGTCTTGGTTACATTAACGTTTAATCTATTCATCTGAGTTAATCGAGATTCATTAAGTTGTCCATCATTAAAATCTCCTAGAGCCCGTGTTCCACAGGCTTTCTCATCCATTTACTTTCCCCCTTGACTTGCCTAGGAGAGAGTCTAAACGGAGTGAGTAAGGATCAAGAGTGACAACCCTTACTCTGAGTGTTGTTGCAGTGCCTAGACACTTTGTGCGACAATAGGGCCAATTTTTCTTGAGTGTGCAGGGGTCGTACAAGGACGAAAGGAGAGGGCTAATTTGCTGTTGATGGAGGCCTAGTTTCTCCTAGGCTGAATTCTTCAATAGTCCAATTTTCTTGGTAGTCCGAATTCCTTGGGCTGAGTTTTCTAGTGGGGGCCGAGTTATAGGTTCTACTAGTGCGTTTTTTCTATGTATTTTTCTTTGTGGGTCTAGGCTTGAATTTTCTCGAGGATTTTAATGAAAGAAAATTGTTATGGATGTATACTTACTGTTATGACGTGATTGATCTCTTTGATTTTATTTTTCCGTTGCAAATATTACATTTCATGTTAATTTGGCAGCTCAGGGACAAATTCCCTCCTTTGGACAATCTTCCTCATTAAGAAAGACCTCGCCTAGCCTTTGGAAGAATTTAATTTGATGAAGGAAAAATGTATTTTTAAGGAGGAAACCCACATGCGCACAAAAGTACAGGTTGGCTTTAAGAGAAATTGGACACCCTTGGAAGTATATAACTACAAGACAAGTTAACCTCATTTTGACGTCATCATTAAGTATATTCTCCTCTCTTTTCTTTGGATTGGTTTGTACAGGTCTAAAATTGGTTCGTGAAATTGGTTCTTACAAGTCTGAAATTGCAGGGTCCGAGCTCACACGTGCTAAAAGAAGATATTGTTCTAGAGCTGTAGGTTTGGTTCTATTGAAATATGTAACTAGGTATAGTCTTCATAATGACATATGTAATCATGATTTTATGTATTTAATGAAAAGAGAAAAATAAATTTATTATTGTTATTCTTGAGGCATGGGTTTCATGCTCAAGGGAGATTTAGTTTTAGGTCAAGCACCCATTGACTGCTTCTATGGGTTTGTCATTAAGTCTACAAGTCAATTGAATCATTGTTATGTATGAAAGACTGTTTTTGGGCATGTTACATATTGTAAAGAAAATTTATTTGAGTAAAGACCCTGCAAGATCTCGTCATGGTGCAATGATCAAGTCGGCCTAAAGATAGCAATTCGTACCCCTCAAAAGCCTATAAATAAGAAGGAACTCAACCTCATTTGGACATACTCTCAAGCAAGTTCAATCTCCTCAAGATAGGAGTTGGAAAAGGGTGAAGAAGAAGAAGAAGAACAAGATCGGAGTTTCAGGCCTCTCTCTCTCTGTTTTGTTAGGGCTTCTACAGTGACTGGGCAAGTTGAAATTCTGAAGTTGCATCGAAGCTGTGAAGCCGCATCGAAGTTGTGACGCTGCATTGAAGTTGTGAGGCTGCAACGAAGCTGTAAAGCTGCAGCTAGGTCGAAGCTATGAAAGGTCGAAGTTGCAGTAGAATCTACTAGTGGAAGTTGCAGAAGAATTTGTTGGGTAGAAGAATTTGCTAGAGGTCAAAATTGTAATAGTTGCTAAGGAACTGCTAGAAAGAAAGCTTGTCAAGGGACTTGGTCTTGTAGGGTCTTGGTTAAGGGTCATCGGTCTTGGAATTTGTCCATTGAAGATTCTATAAGAAGAGATGAATTTTTGTGGGTTTTCCTCTCAGGTGGAGAGGTTTTGGCCTTGGCTAATCGCCTATATCTTGTGTCATTTAATCTTATTGTTTCTTATGGTTTGGTAGTTGTTTGATGAAAATAACACAATAATAATTAAGGTGAAAGAGGATTTAATCAAGATAAGAAAAAATACATCACAACCAATTATCCAAGTAAGAGAAATCACATAATCTAGTTGCCCCTAGATTTCTCAACATGGTTTCAGAGCTAAGGTGACTAGACAAGGAAAGGAAGCTTGGTAAACGACCGTCAAAAGGGTATCAAGAAAGGTCAAGGTATCAAAGAAGACATAGAATTATCAAGAAGGTCACTTAAGGGCCAAAGCACTACGAAGGTCATCAAGAGCATCAATCATCAAGAAGGACCATTCATCTCAAGGATTATCACATCTCAAAGAAGACCTCAAAACCCTAGCCAATACAAAGAAGGGCTATACACTTGAAGGAGTCTTGAGAAGCTCACATCATCATCACAAAGAAAAGATCTACAAAACCCTACCTCCACTTAAACTCATTGAAGCATCTTGAAGTCTATACATCCAAGGGAAGCAAGAAGTGTTGATTTTGGGGAGCATTGGATGTGCTCTAGCTCTGAAATTTTGTGGAGGGGCTAGAACACATGAGATCTCCAAGACCCAGAAATCATTTGGAGAAATTCCACCCGGATGAGGAGTTATTAAAATAATTAATAATTTTAATGGGTACCTAAGTCTAAGCATAGGAAAATAAAAATATTAATGGGTATTAGTAAAGATATGGGTGAGAAGCTTCTAAGAGACGAGGATCAAGTCTGTTTTAATCTTAGCTGCTGATTAGAGACTTAATCTCTGCCGTTGATTCATCAACAGGAAAAGTATAAGAGAAGACTTGAGAGTCAGTTGGACACACACCTGACAAATACTCAGTAACCCGAGCGAAATTGATTCTCAAGGAGAAGGAGTTTGATTTCAGAGGGAGAGTTGCAGGGTGAAGGAAGAGGAGGGTTTCAAGATTGGTTAAAGATTGAGAAGGAGGTGACGCAATGCCTCAAAGAGACAATGCAAAGGGAGAGCTTTGAGAGACAACGCAGGTAGGGACGAGATCTCACACAGTCCTCATGTAGATGATGCAGGGGTGATGCAGTGAAGGATAAAGGGTCTCTATGGTGTTAGAATTTCTCTTAGCTGAGGAGGAAAATTATCTTAGGTGTTTTCTTGAAGGTTTCTCTATGTACTGCAAAATTATTCATTGTATAGAGATTGTTGCTAAAGAATAATAAATAAACCCTCATCTACTGCACCTTCCCGCATTGGGTTTTTTCGGGGACAATTGTCCAAAAATAACTATGTTGATGTGATTGATTCTTGTGCTTGTATATCACTGTTATTTTTCTCTATGCTATTATGTGATAACTGCAGTAGAATTTATTTTAATGTTTGTTGAAGGGTTTTGTAAACAACTTATTGCGAGAAATAAGTAGGAGAAATAAGTCAGTTACTGCAGTAGAATTTCGTGTCAGAAATTTTCACATGGTATTAGAGCAGAGATCAGGCAACAGGAGTAAAGAATTTGCTATGAGTTAGGAGCATGATGTCGAGGCGTCAACTTAGAAGGACCCACACAGATATCTAGAGGGAGAAGGGAGCACAAGGAGCATGGATCAAGATTATTCTATGTTAGCTTCCAGACTGGAATAAGAAGTCACTTGCTTAGTGAGTTCTGCCTCCTTTGAGGTTTTGTATATAGATAGTGGAGCTTCCTGCCACATGACAGGAATACGAGAATGTTTTTCGAATTATCAGGAAGAAAGGATGAACTTCTAGATCACCATGGGAAATAAGTCAAAATGCACCCCTGTAGGAAGAGGTACTATAGTATTTCATATAGAAGCAGGGGATCGGTTTTGAGCAACCAATGTGCTGCATGTGTCGGGATTGGGGATGAACTTACTCTCTGTATATCATCTTCAAAACAAGGGCTATGATGTTTTCTTCATTAAGGAGAAAGTATATGTCAAACACCCAAGTTGAAAAAGAAGGCCCAGATTGGAGTCAGAAGTAATAGGCTGTATAATTTACAGCTAGAATCTCAAATGGCATTGATAGGCAGCAATGGGTAAAAAGATTTGAATGAACTATGGCACAGGAAGATGGGACACTTACACCATGGGGCTCTAAGAATTCATGGGAGAATAGCATCAGGAGTTCCAGAGTTGAGTACTAAACGAGATGTTGTATGTAGAGGATGTGCACTAGGCAAGTACGCCAAAGCTGCATTTTCCAGAAGCAACAATAGGGCTAAGAGTGTTTTGGGATTGATACACTCAGATATCTGCAGACTCATGTCCACAAGAGCTATTAGTGGTGCCGAGTACTTCATCACCTTCATTGATGACCATTCCAGAAAGACTTGGATCTACTTTCTTAAAACCAAGGATGAGGTCTTTGGTCGATTCAAAGAGCTCAAGGCTCTAGTAGAGAATATGACAAGAAAGAAGATAAAGATATTGCGCTCAGACAATGGTGGAGAATACATCGACAAGGACTTCACTGATTTTTGCGCAAGGGAAGGCAACAAAAGAGAGTGGATAACCCCCTATAATCCAGAGCAGAATGGAGTAGTAGAAAGGAAGAACAAGATTATTGTTGAATCAGCCAGGGCTATGTTGTATGATCAAGATATGTCCAAGTTTCTATGGGCAGAAGCATGCAACACGAAAATGTATGTCTAGAAAAGGGCTCCTCACAGGGCATTAGGTAAGATTACTTCAGAGAGTGTCTTCACCGGTAAGAAGCTTGAGGTGAGTCATTTAAGGATATTTGGGAGTTTGTCATACTGCCATGTACCCAAAGAAAAGAGGAATAAATTGGATTACATTGTAGGGAAAGGATATCTTGTGGGATATAGCGGGAATGCTAAGGCATATAGAGTCTATCTTCAGGGGAATCGGAACATCGTCATTCGACCGGATGTAAAGTTCATGGAGGACAGAGCTTTCAAGAAATCCCAGCCACTTCGTCCAGCAGAAACTAGCACCTTTATTTTTCCTAAAGGAAAAACTCCAGAGGTATCACAATAGGCAGAGTCTCAGGAAGAGGAGGACGAGATAGGTATACCCACTACCAGTGATAGAACAAGCCAGGAACTTCGACAGATACTACGAGATGCAGAGAATTTTGTCGGTGCACCCAGAAACGAGAAAAGGGAGCGTAGACAGCCAAACAGATACTAGGCCTTGGTGGCTCATGTTGGTGAACCCTCTAGTTTTCAGGAGGCCGTTCAACATCAAGTATGGGTAGATGCTATGGTGGAGGAATACAGTTCCATAATGGTCAATGATGTCTGGGAAGTGGTACCTAGGCCTCAAATCAGGTCAGTTGTAGGTTCAAGATGGCTCTACAAAGTCAAATACACTGTAGATGGCAGTGTGGTAAAATCAAAGCCAGGTTTGTGGCTAAAGGGTATGCTCAGAAGGAAGGGATAGACTACGAAGAAACCTTCGCCCCAGTAGCTAGGTATACTTCTATTAGGTTTGTGATATCCCTTGCAGCACAGATGGGGTGGGAGATTCGCCAGATGGATGTCAAGACGACGTTCTTGAACGGGGTGATAGAAGAAGTATACATTGAACAACCAGATGGTTTTGAGATAGATGAGAAGAAATCTCATGTATGCAGGTTGAAGAAAGCTTTGTATGGGCTTAAATAGGCACCTAGAGCAGGGATTCATCAAGAGTGACGCACATCCTAGTCTCTACTATCTTGTTGTAGAGAATGAGCCTCTAATCCTGGTGTTATATGTGGATGATATTTTTTGATAGGCTCATCAAAGATTGCAAGGAGAACCTAGCCATAGAATTCGACATGAAGGATTTGGGACGGATGCATTATTTCCTGGGGTTGGAAGTTTGGCAGCAGAAGGGTGAAATTTTCCTTGGACAAGGGAGATACACTGCAAAGATTTTGAAAAGGTTTAGAATGTAGGATTGTAGACCTATGGCTACTCCAATGATCACCAACTAGAAGAAGATTGATGCATCCGAAGATAAAGAAGTCAATCCCACCTTGTACATGCAGCTCATAGTGTCCCTGATGTTTTTGGTCAATACCAGGCCAGACATTTCTTATGTTGTCAATGCCCTCAATTAGTGCATGGTGGAACCAAAGAGGGCGCACTGGGCAACAACCAAGCATGTTCTCAAATATCTACGAGGAACAGTCGAGCATGGACTAATGTACACACCCAAGGCAATGACATCGGGCTGAGTGGGTTCACTGACGCAAATTGGGTTGGTAGTTCCGTAGATCAGAAAAGTACCACTGGGTATTGTTTCAACATTGGATCAGAAATGACCTCCTGGTGTTAGTAGGAAACAAAAATCTGTGGCTCTGAGCTCAGCTGTAGTTGAATATATGGCAGCTAGCACAACTTCGTGCGAGGCCATATGGCTTAGGAAATTGCTTGTGAATCTATTCAGGAGAAAGATGGAAGCGACCAATATTTTGTGTGATAATCAGAGTTGCATCAAGCTCTTTGAGAATCCAGTCTTTCATGATCGGTTGAAGCACATTGATATCGGGTGTCACTTCGTCAGAGACTGTGTTCGACGAGGGGCAATACAGTTGAGGTACACCCAAACAGGAGAATAAGTGGCAGACATCTTTGCCAAATCTCTAGGAGGAGCAAAGTTTGTTTATTTTAGGGAGAAGATGGGGATGGTGAAGAATCTGTTTCAGTAGTAGAAGCGGATAGTATACGGAGTTGCAGTGCAGGAGTTAGCAGTGGCAGTGCTATGGGCAGCATGATGCAACACATTCAGAGGGAGCTGCAATACAGATGTAGCAGTGACAGTTGCAATGTCATGGGCAGTAGTACAGATTGCAACAGCGTAGTAGGTGAGGGGTAGTAGATCGAGCATCAACAATGCAGAGGACCGATGCCATGGATCAGTGTGATGCTTTTGTTGGGAAGTATTGCTAGAGCACATTCCTTGCTAGGAGGGAGTGTTGATTTTGGGTAGCATCGGATGTGCTCTAACTCCAAAATTTTGTGGAGGGGCTAGAACACATGAGATCTCCAAGACCCAAAAATCTTTTGGAGAAATTCCACCTGGATGAGGAGTTATTAAAATAATTAATATTTTTAATGGGTTCCTAAGTCTAAACTTAGGAAAATAAAAATATTAATGGGTATTAATAAAGATATGGGTGAAAAGATTCTAAGAGACGAGGATCAAGTCTATTTTAATATTAGCTATTGATTAGAGCCTTAATCTCGGCTGTTAGTTCATCAATAGGAAAAGTATAAGAGAAGACTTAATAGTCATTTGGAGACACACCGGGCAAATACTCAGTAACCCGAGGGAAATTGATTCTCAAGTAGAAGGAGTTCAATTGAGGGAGAGTTGCAGGTTGAAGGAAGAGGAGGGTTTCAGCATCAGTCAGAGACTGAGGAGGAGGTGACGCAGTGCCTCAAAGAGACAACGCAGAGGGAGAGCTTTGAGAGATAGCACAGTCAAGGACGAGATCTCACACAGATGACGCAGTCCTCACGCAGATGATGCAGGGGTGATGCAGTGAAGGATACAGGGTCTCTATGGTGTCAGAATTTCTCCTAACTGAGGAGGAAAATTATCTCAGGTGTTTTCTTGAAGGTTTCTCTATGTACTGCAAAATTATTCATTGTAAAGAGATTGTTGCTAAAGAATAATAAATAAACCCTCATCTGCTGCATCAGTTTTCCCGCATTGGGTTTTTTCGGGGACAATTGTCCAAAAATAACTATGTTGATGTGATTGATTCTTGTGCTTGTATATCACTGTTATTTTTCTCTATGCTATTATGTGATAAATGCAGTAGAATTTATTTTAATGTTTGCTGAAGGGTTTTGTAAACAACTTATTGTGAGAAATAATAGGAGAAATAAATCAGTTATATTGCAGTAGAATTTTGCGTCAGAAATTTTCACAAGAAGAAGCGTAGTCATCATCATCAAGGAATGAAGGTGATCTCCCTCTCTTTGAAGGATCACTTTTGAAGGAAGACATATTCATCAAGAAGACATCTTCTATTGTCAACATCATCATCAAAATCAAGAAGGCATCAAGTTGAAGATATTGTCATCAAGGAGCATCTTCACTCGACAAGTAAGTACCTCTATATTTATCATTGAATCTGATATCAAAATAACCTCATTTTGCAAGGAAAACAACAAATTGATTGGGTCATCAAACTTTCTTGCATGCAAAAAGAGGACAGATTTGATCCTCATAGAAAATAAATCATTGAACATGTTAAGGGTTCAATCACTAAGCCTCCAAAGGAAGAAGCTCAAGCTCTAGCCAAATATATGAAAGGGGAAATAAGGGCTCAAAGGATTCTTATAGAATCCATTAAGGATCCCCTCATTCCATATGTCACGAAGTTGGAGAAATCAAAAGAAATATATGACAAGTTAGTAGAAATGTTCTTTGTAAGTACAATTGGAGAAGTGATATCTTTGTGAAACGAGCTATACAAAATGAAGATCACAAAAGAAGATGGAATGGCCTCATACTTTATGAGGGCATTAGAAATAAACAGACCAACTACAAGAGTTGAGAGAAATAATGTCTGATAAAGAAATGACCACCATAGTGCTCAATGCACTACTAGAGGAATGGGGCAATTTTACATGAAGCCTCTATGGAAAGAAGGAAGCCACCTCACTTAGTGAACTTTGGTCATTTTGTAAAATTGAAGAATCCAGGTTAAAGGCAAAAAGTGATGTAGGATCAAATGAGCAAGTTCAAGCATTTGCTGCCATGGCTAAGAGGAAAGGGAAGTTTGGGAAGTTTGGTCCTAAAAAAAAAGAAGGATATGTAAATAATCCAATGCTATGGTTGTCAGGAATATGGGCATTACAAAAGAGATTGTTCGAAATTCAAGAAGGACACCAAAAAGAAAGAAAGAAATGAGGCTCATCTCACTGAAGAAGTGGAAGGACCTGATGAGAAAAAATCCAAAGGGATAGATCTTCATTATGAGGGTTTCTCCAATGCATAGCAAAAACAAGTAGGAGGTGAAAAGATCTCCACCATGGCAATCAAGATGAGAAGTATTATGACAAGATGCATTTTGTAAAATTGAAGAATCCAGGTTAAAGGCAAAAAGTGATGTAGGATCAAATGAGCAAGTTCAAGCATTTGCTGCCATGGCTAAGAGGAAAGGGAAATTTGGGAAGTTTGGTCCTAAAAAAAAAGAAGGATATGTAAATAATCCAATGCTATGGTTGTCAGGAATATGGGCATTACAAAAGAGATTGTTCGAAATTCAAGGACACCAAAAAGAAAGAAAGAAATGAGGCTCATCTCACTGAAGAAGTGGAAGGACCTGATGAGAAAAAATCCAAAGGGATAGATCTTCATTATGAGGGTTTCTCCAATGCATAGCAAAAACAAGTAGGAGGTGAAAAGATCTCCACCATGGCAATCAAGATGAGAAGTATTATGACAAGATGCATCTTAGTAGAAGATGGCATCATACTAGAAGCATACCATTAAAGCAAGAGCTCATTACATCATTAGAGAAGCCTGTAAGAAGAGTTGAAGTAAAAGTCTATAGAGATGTGGCAGTTATAATATAAAGGAAGTAGCTCTTGGCAACCTCATTGAAATCATATATAGTACATATGATTGAAAGAAAATCATCTAGCATGATAGAAGGAATTCATCATACATCATCCTCATGAGAAAGGAGCATTTGCCGGATGACGATAATCAAGATCCTCTATTGGAATCTTCACTACAAGGTTCACCTCTACTTGGAAGAAGCAAGTGTCTTGCTGATCATTCCACCTTGTGTGGGATGCATTGTTTAGAAGGATGATGGTATGGTGACAAAGGTGTGCAATGTTGAGAAATATAGGGCATCGATATTAGGTTATTTCTCTTCTATTAGTAACTGCTTGTGAGTTCTCTTTACCTTTTTTTAAGATTAGGATCTTCTTTTACTTAGGTTGTTAGTGTTCTTATTCATCAAGTAGTTACCAATGCATAAACCATAAAGAGACAAGAGACACAGAATATAGGCTATTAGCCAGGGCCAAAACCTCTCACTCTTTGAGAGGAAAACTCGAACAAATGTCTTTTTATAGAGATTCCAATTGCCGAACACCAAGACCAAGACCCTTGACATATCTGCCACTCCAAGACCAAGACACAAACCCACCCTTCTAGCTTCGTCTTCTTGACCAAGTCAACATTAGTCAAACTTCCTTCCTTTACTGCTAATCTCAGTTACTTTGAAATTCGACCTTCTTTCATGGACTTGCAACTTTCATACTTAAGCAATTTTAAATGTGTGAGGAGATGGAGAGGATTTAGGCTACTATATTCCTTTGTTTTACTAGAGTGCTTCTCTTAAAGATCTCGGCTAGCATAGAAGGTGTCTTGTAGACCTTCTTGATGACTTCTTTAGGGCTGGTATATTACAGTAGCAACAACCCTAGATTATGCCACACGATTGAGGAGATAAGCCCAAAAACTAGTGCTAAAAACTTCGATCTTCTTCTTCCCTTCCTTGCTGGTTAGTAGGCTGCCTTCTTGTGAACTTCACACTCTGTAAATTTTTGAAGATGTTCTATGCTAAGAGCAATTTCACTTTTCTCATAGCAATCATACAAGTAGTTAAGCAAAATGCAGATAGAACATATAAGCAGATCTTACAGAAGACAAATCAGAAACAGGAAAAATGTGTGTGTTCGTTTCGACGGTCAACAGGATGCTTCAACCAGCAAAGTCTTTTTTGGTCAGCCAGCCCAGCATGTGTCACAACAACCCTCCAACCAGTAGATGAGTCAACCCAAGTCAATTCTACAAAAGTCAACGCTGTCCTGAAAAGTCAACGCAGGGGCAACAAGCTAAAAGTCAACGCAGCAGCAAAACGGTCAACCTTTTGACCTCGATTTTTGTGCCAGGTAGTACGGCCTTCAAAAATCGAACCTTCCACAAGTTTTCAGCTTGATTGGACCAAGCGTTGACCAAAGTCAACGCTGGTCAAACTTTCTGCGAAACCCTAGCAGCAGAAAATCGTACTGCAGCTCAGCCGTACAGTCTGTCCTCTTCGTCCTTCCCACGTGTGGCTGAAATTCGTCCTTCAGGTAGCTCGTACTCTTTAGGATGAGAAAGGAAGATGTGAGTTGTGATGTGATCAAATTCTCTCCAACTTTTCCTGTATTTATATCCATCAATGAGGGTGTGTGACACATCTGTTGGGCATGTGAGCCTACATTACAAAACTGGCTGACCTTGCACATATAATTTATTAAGAATAATAAATTCAAAATATAAGTTCTGCTCATCGGATTAAGACTATTTTTATATGGATTTTACACTTCTCAGAAAGAGGAATCCAACAAAAATATTAGCCTCTTAATCTGAGCATCAGAACATGGAGTTTGGACCTAGTTGTCCAAATTTAACACTCCCTCTCAACTAGGGAGAACTCCATTTATTAGTGCAATCAACATCGTGAGTCATCCCGCCGAAACTTGCTTTGCTGGCTTATTTATTTCAGAACAGAAGTGGGTCAGTCACAAAGACATCATCCCCCGACTGACATAATCAGTCCAGAGGTCCCAGACCTCACAAATCTTGATCCCAGATCAAGTGGTTGGACCATGCCATCCTAGATAGAGAGTACGGCAATCTCTGATGCATCCATCAGTCTTTGCTAATAGTCTCTAGCTTTTCCATGCCTCATTGGCCAAATGAGAGGTACTTCCCATGAGCCCTGAACTCGATGGGTAGGATGCAAACGGGGCACAGATAAATGAGTGGCGAAACAGCTCAATAATCACAAGGGTGGGGCAGAAGCATTATGAGTGCTTATAGCTCCGAGAAGCTATCCCCAAAGCCCCCCAGAGCTCCCAGAGCTCATCGTCCAACAGGACCCACATCATAGGGTCTTTCCACGACACCAAGACTCTCACGGAAGGTTAGGAACTTGACCTTCCCCAGGGGCTTAGTGAGAATATCCGCGACCTGCTCATCAGTTCCTATATGATCGAGCCTTACGGCGCCTCGCTGTACCATATCCCGGATAAAGTGGTACCTGATATCAATATGCTTGGATCGGTCGTGGAACACAGGATTCTCAGTCATACGAATCCCACTCTGATTATCACAGAGTATCACAGTGGTATCTAGCACATGTTGGAACAGCTCACTAAAGAGCTTCCTCAACCAAATTGCTTCACAACAGGCCATACTAGCAGCAATGTATTCGGCCTCCGCGGTGCTCAAAGCCACCGACTTCTGCTTCCTGCTCATCCATGAGATTGAAGCAGAACCAAGATTGAAACATCATCTAGATGTGCTCTTACGATCCACCACACTGCCAGCCCAATCGGCATCAGTATATCCACGGAGTATCACACTCCCAGCAGTGTATCTCAGCCCATGGTTTATCGTGCCCCGAAGATATCTCAAAAGATTCTTGGCACCAACCCAGTGAAAATGATGAGGCTCAACCATCTGTTGACTCAAAGTATTCACTGCAAAACATATGTCCGGACGGGTGTTCACTAAGAACATCAAAGCTCCTATGAGTTGACGATACTCAGTAGGATTGGCCAAGATAGCCCCTGCAGCGCTGCCACTCAACTTCTT
>APFE030233698.1:141084-175322 GCA_000404065.3 Pinus taeda
TCATTTATCTTCTGCTTAGAGATGATATATGCTCTTATTTAGATAAGTCAAAGTGTTGACTTATGTTGTAAATGTACTATCTCTCTGTCTCTCTCTTTGTTGAACTATTGAAAAACATATAAGAAGAATTGAACAAAGGTTTCGCCACATTGGGGTTTGTCCCTGGCCAGCGCCACATCTTGTGTCCTCTTGTCTTGGCTTGTCTTCTGCGATTTATGTTTATGTTCCTTCTGCAATTTACTATTATGCTGATGTGATTGCTAATTTGGAAAAGATATTGAGCTAATTGTGAAAATTGAATTAAATTGCTCTAAGCATAGAACACGCCTAAAATTAACAAATATCAAATGTAAGCATACATACCTCATTTTTTCTTTGGGTCATCCAGACTTCCAGAAACAACTTCCTTGATCGAAAGAGCTTCAATTCCTTGTTCTGCTTCACTTTTATGTCATCACATCATCATCCCATGAATTCCATAAGATTGGAGTTCTTGTTGAAACACTTGCTTCTCCTCATGATCGGTGAACCTTCAATGAAGATTCCATCAAAGAATCTTGAGGATCTAAAGTATCCCCATCAACCAATGTTTCCTTTTGTCGGATGTATGATGAACCTTGTACTAGAGGACCTTGCCACTTATGTTTCCAATGAGATTCCCAAGAGCTATATCCTTGACTTCCATAGATTCTAATGATATTTCTTACCTCTCTATGATGATGTCTCGAGCTCTTTCTTTCAATGCTTCTATGATGCCTTGATGCATCCCATTTAGTGAATTATGATAGCCATATCTTACAAAAAAAGACTTAGGAATTTGAAAAGAACTTAGGTGTGGAAGACTATCTTAGTCATAGTAGAGATATCTTACTTCCTCCATCTTGGATTTCTTCTTTTCAGCTTCCTCCACTTCTTCGGCGATATGAGCTTCTTCTCTTTTTCTTTTGTTATTGACCTTCTTGATCTTTGGACAATCTCTTTTGTAGTGTCTATATTTTTGACACCCATAGCATTGAATTTTAGCCATGTTCTTTTTCTTTTTTCTGAGGACCAAACTTTCCAAATTGTCACTTTCTTATTGTCATTGTAGCATAAGGCTTGATTTTTCTCACCTGCTCCCACATTAGATTTGGCCTGTAGTCTAGATTCGTCAATCTTGCGTAGTGACCATAGATCCTGGAACGGAGTAGCTCCTTTCTTCCCGACAAATACTTGAAGTAAAGTTACCCTACTTCTTTGGTAGTGCATTTAATACAACTATAGTCATGTCACTATTAGACATGACTTATCTAAGATCTTGTAGTTGATCCCGGATCTCACATATCCTCATAAAGTATGAGGCTATTCTATCTTCCCTAGACATCTTCAGCTTGTAGAGTTCTTGCCTTAATGAGATGACTTCTCCAACAGTGCTTATGGAATATAACTCTACCAGTTTGTTATAGATGTCTTTTGAAGTTTCGAGTTTAGATACATATGGGATGAGGGAATCCTTGATGGATTCAATGAGAATCGTTTGAGCTCTAATTTCCCCTTTCATATACTTTGCAAGTTCTTGAGCATCTTCTTCTCCTGGTTTGGTGATAGACCCTTTGACATGATCCATCACCTCATTATCAATGAGATTTAAATCTGTCCTTTTCTTCCATGCAAGATAATTTGAAGCCCCAACCAGTTTGTTGCTTTCCTTGCATAGAAATCTTGACAGATTCAAATAAGGTCATATACTTACTTGATAGGAATCTCCTTTCTCCTTGTTGCTTTCTTGATGTTGATGATGATATAGAGGATATAAAACTTCTCCTTGATGAAGGTAGTTTTTTTCAAGAATGGTTCTTGGTCCCATAGAGAGTAAGACGACACTGCCTTTTGATCTAGTTTCCTTTGGATGAATAGTCTTCAAAAGACTTTAAGTTGAGTAGATGTAGGGTTTTGGCCTTCTCCCTCTTGATGATGATCTCAATACTTCTTTGTAGACTTCTTTGATCTAGGGTTTTGACTTCAAGACGATCTTCGCTTTGATTCCTTCCTTGAGATTTGGTCCTTGAGTGTCCCTTGATAAGATGCCCTTCCTTGACTTAGTCACCTTAGTTCTGATACCATGTTGAGAAATCTAGGGCATCGATATTAGATGATTTCTCTTCTATTAGTAACTGCTTTTGAGTGTTTTTTTACCTTTTTTAGGATCTTCTTTTACTTAGGTTATTAGTGTTTTCATCAAACAATTACCAATGCATAAACCATAAAGAGACAAGAGACACAGAATATACGCTATCAGCTAGGGCCAAAACCTCTCACTCTTTGAGAGGAAAACCCGAACAAATTCTTCTTCTTATAGAGATTCCAATTGACGAATACCAAGACCAATACCCTTGACCTATCTGCCACTCCAAGACCAAGACACAAACCCTTCCAACTTTGTCTTCTTAACTAAGTCAACATTAGTCAAACTTCCTTTACTGCTAATCTCGGTTACTCTGAATTTCGACCTTCTTTCATGGTCCTGCAACTTTCGTACTTCAACAATTCTACATGTGTGAGATGGAGAGGATTTAGGCTATTATCCTCCTTCGCTTTACTAGAATTCTTTTCTTAATGATCTTGGCTAGCAGAGAAGGTGTCTTGTATGTTGAAGAAGCTAGGGCATAGTAGTTAATGAGATACTTCTTACATGATAACTATTTGTGATGCATTTTTTCTTTAGATTATTAGCACAATTGTTTTCTTATTATCATTAGTATGTATATTTCTTACTTCAACAAATAGCTCTCAAAGCAAAGAGACAAGAGCACAAGATATGGCATTCTACCAGGGTCAAAACCTCTCCCTCTTCGAGAGGAAAACCCACACAAAATTCTTCTTATAGAGATTCCTATTAACGAACATCAAGACCATGACCCTTGACCTATTCAGCTACTCCATGACCAAGACACCAATCCTCTTCTTTGACACTACTGAGGTCATCATCATTGTTGTAATACTGAAGCTATCTTTACTATGCTACTGAGATCTTCATTACTACTGTCACACTGCTATTCCTTTAATGAAATCTTCATATAGATCATGGCTGCTACTTCATTATTGAGATCTTCACCTTATCTTCTTGAGAATCATGATTATCATCATTGTCACTATGTAGAGATAATGAATGACTGCATCTGCAAGTATGTTGAGAATATATCTCACAATGATTGCATTTGTATGTCAAGAATATATCTGTGTTTGTGTGACTGCGTTTGTATGCCGAGAATATATGACTGTGTTTTGTATGTCGAGAATATATCTCACAATATCTTTTCATCCACGAGTATGTCAAGAACATATCTCACTGTGACTATGTTGAATACTATATGAAGAGACCGAGACAATGATTGTGTTATACAGAATGCCAAGACAATGTTATCTTAAGGGTGTTGAGACATAGTATTTCCTTCATTGAGACAGAGTACTAAGATTGTGGTGAGATTATCTTTATGTCAAGAGTATATGCTACTGTAATACCCATCGAATATCATCAAGTTCTTCTTCAATCGAAATCCTGCAACCTTGTCTTCATGCGAGATACTTGTACCTACTGCAACATCCGAAGTTTCAGAGATGTATCTGAAGATCCAAGTTTTGTGTCCACAAGATATCAGAGAAATCCAAGTTGCGTTGAGATTACAGTGACTATGTTTAGTTTGTCATCCACGATTATAGTGACTGCGTTTTGCGTTGAGCCTGTGATCATAGAAATGCTGAGACGGTGTTTCGTCCTTTCATCGAGACAAAGTATCCATCGAATGCTGAGATGTTATACTTCGCTGTACTCACCGAGACTTATAGAGGAGTTCGAGTTCTTGCCTTTCAACACTGAACTTTAGTCGTATATATATATATATAGTGATCGTGTCTTCCATATCAAGCCGACATTACAGTAGATCATTGTGACACCAATTTTGAGCCGACTTGACATCTGTAAATGCGTTGAGGCCGACATGACTTTCTTTCTCATTCTTTAGTTGGCAGTCTTCTTCTCTGGAGGATGGTGCTTGTCTTGGAGGGCTACTTGACACTAGGTTGACCCATGTACATTACATAAATGTTCAAGAGCAACTCTTTAACGTGATTTTGACTCTTTGACTTTCCTAGACCTATTGAAATGAACAAGAAACTCATTCATATAATTTACAAGAATAATATTTTTTTTTCTTGACAAGTACAAAGATCAAAATTACATTGACAAATACTGAACCTAGTTACACTTTTCTTCAACACTCCCTCTTAACTAGGGAGGTATTTACAATGGTACTTGGTTATTCTCAATCTGAAGAATTTCTCATAGGAAGAATCAGATTGGTAATCCCATCTGTATAGCATCATATCAACCAACATTGTCACAGTGCAAGGCCTTGACTAACAACTCCATCTCTCGATGAGACCATGAGCGACAATGCTGGCGAGACCAATGATTTATAGACACCTTGATCATTGTCTCTCAAGGCATATACCCATTCGGGTGTTCTCTGAGTATGACCTTCTAGGACTATGCTTATCTTGGGTTACCAACCCTCAAAGAATATTGGTCCTCTTGCCTACTCTTATCTTGGATGCCCTACACATCCTCAAAGATTATGGAATGCCAAATGATTACCCAATCCTCCTTTCTTTCTTCCCAGGTGAAGACAAGAATGTTGTGTCTATCGTGTGTCTACATTTCCATTCATGGCCTTCACATAGACTTACGGATGTTAGTCCTAGTCTAGTGCATGACACATGAAATAGAAAAACACAACTGTCACTCCTTTGTAATCAGGGGTGATCTAATTCAAGCTCCCTCTCGATCAGGGACTTGCCAGGGCTTCCTTTTAGCTAGGGACTCTTCAATACATCAACAACTTCTTTTCGTGGGTCCTTCAGCTGCTTGATCAACTTCTCTCCTTGATGTCATGAAAGTTAGTTGAGCTTCTTTCTTGTAGGGAAACAGTCATTGATCACTTTCCTCCTTAGTTCGTCATGTCATTCCTTTCTTCATGGAAGGTGGCCTTCTTCATATCTGGAAACTTCGTCATATGAATACTTCTTTCTCATCATGCTTCTTCCATTCATCACATGAATTCTCGTTGTACTTGTAAGTAGCCCTACATGAGCTTATCCAGATATTATTCAAGAAACAAGTATATCATTAAAATCAAATCGTACCTTTCTAGGTGGCTCTTCATCATGACATCTTTTTGTAGGTATCAACATCCTGCACACATATTGAAATATCTCCCAAAGATTCCCATTGCCAAGGGTCTTCATCTTTTTTTTTTTTTTTAAATTTTTTTTTTAAATTTTTTATTTATTGTTTCAGACTTTTATCAGTCTTCATATCTTTCCGGGAGATTTCCTATTCAAATATTCTTGGTCTTTTGGATGTTTATTGCCTTCATCATGGTTGTATATCTTGCGGTCTCCTTTCCTCACAAATTCCATTCCCAACAGTTTTTAATCAGAGTTTCTTCATTGTAGTCAATCACCTCATACTTCATATGAGGACATATTATGTTGATTTCATCTAGTGTGAATTATGCCTTTCTGCATCCTTTCAGAGGAGGAGATCCTTTTCCCTTGATCATGCTTCTTAAGATAGAAGTGATGATCTATATTACCTACAGCGATATGACATGACATTATAAAAATTAAATACAAGCATACATACCTCATTTTATCTTTAGGTCATCTAGGCTTCTTTCAGCGACTTCCCTGATTGAAGTGTCTTCAATCCCTTGATTTGCTTCATCTCTTATGACATCATACCATCATCTCATAAATTCCATAAGTTGGAGTTCCTGATGAAACACTTGATTCCTCTCTTGATTAGTGAATCCTCTGACTAGGATTCTATCAGAGAATTTTGAGGATCTTGTATATCCTCATATGGCAGATGTTTCCCTTTTGACTTGATATATGATGAGACCTGTCCTAGATTACTTCTTCTTTTGCTTCAATGTCCAATGAGGTTCCCAAGAATTATGCCCTTCATGTTTGACTGTCATGGATTTTGTTTTCCATGATTCTCATGGTGATGCCACGAGCTCTTGCTTCTAATTCTTTCATGATGCCACGATGCATCTTAATATCATGGCCATATCTAAAGATTTAAGAGCTTATGATAGGACCCCTTTTGTGAGGGAAGCCATCTGATCATAGTGGAGATCTGTTTCTCCCTCTTTCTTGGCCCTTTTCTTCAGCTTCCTTCATCTTTCTGGCAATATGAACTTCCTTCCATATTCTTTTCATAGCATTGAACCTTCTTGTTCATTGAGATTTGTTACCTTGCTTATCAATGATGACTACCTTCTTATCATCTTTCCCAGATCTCTCAATTGAGATCTCATGAAGACATTTCTTCATTCTTTGATACCTTTATTTTTTGCGTAGGTCTAAGTGATGTGACCTTCTTTACTATAATTCAGAGAGTATATCTTCTAGCATTTCATATATCTCTCTTTATGTCTCCTCTTCAACTACATAGGCATGAGAGGACCTTTGAGTGATTTCCTATGAGTCTCTTGTTGCATTTCAAACAATGTTTGACTTTCAGAGACCTTTCCATAGACATCAATGACTTCTGTTTTCTATGAGGATTATAACAATCCTCCTTATTCTATGCAAGGACTTTCGATGACTTATCGACCTATAGATCCCCTTGCAATCATGAAGTCATTTTACCAAATTGATTAATGAAAAATACTTACTTGATTTGTGAAGACAAAATCTTCACCTTGATCATGTTGATGAAGATTGAAGAGGGCTTCTTCTTGAATGATCTTCTTCTAGGGTAAGGAAATGATCCTTTCTTTCTTGAAGATGATGACAATGTTTTTTTGCTTTTAATATGCTTTGCCTTGTAGATCAAAACTACTTCTACGGTTTCAACTTTCTC
The DNA here is from genome assembly GCA_000404065.3 of Pinus taeda. Taxonomy (NCBI): domain Eukaryota; kingdom Viridiplantae; phylum Streptophyta; class Pinopsida; order Pinales; family Pinaceae; genus Pinus; species Pinus taeda. The sequence continues at coordinate 147,995 of APFE030233698.1, forward strand.
CAAGCTGATGTAATCTCCATTTTGAGGTCCTTCGAGCTACCTTGCTTTGTGTACAACTTGATGATTGACTTGATGGCCTTTTGATTATGACTATGGAGACAAGAGTTCTTGCTGTTGTAGATTGCTCTTTGATCTAGGGTTTGATCAAGCTTAGGGTTTCATTCTGCAATGTAGATCTTGATTTCCCTCAACTTGCTTTGATGCCTTGCTAAAAACTTGATCCTTGAATGTCTCTTTTCTGCCCTTCCTTTGACTATAACCATATCTCTCATACCATGTTGAAGAATCTAGGGCATATGAGTTAATGAGATTCTTCTTACATGATAACTATTTATGAGGCATTTTCCTTTAGATTATTAGCACAATCCTTTGCTTATTATCATTAGTGTGTGTATTTCTTACTTCAACAGATAGCTATCAAAGCAAAGAGACAAGAGCACAAGATATGGCATTCTGCCAGGGTCAAAACCTCTCCCTCTTGTAGAGGAAAACCCACACAAAATTCTTCTTATAGAGATTCCTATTGACGAACAACAAGACCATGACCCTTGACCTATTCAGTGACACCAAGACCAAGACACCAATCCTCTTGTTTGACACTGTTGAGGTGATCATCATTGCTGTAATACTGAAGCTATCTATACTATACCACTGGGATAGTCATTATTGCTTTCACATTGCTGTTCCTTTAATGAAATCTTCATCTAGATGATGGCTGCTACTTCATTACTGCGATCTTCACCTTATCTTCTTCAGAATCATGATTATCATCATTGTCACTATGTAGAGATAATGACTGACTGCATTTGCAAGTATTTTGAGAATATATCTCAGAATGACTGCATTTGTATGTCAAGAATATATCTGCGTTTGTGTGACTGTGTTTGTATGCCGAGAATATATGATTGTGTTTTGTATGTTGAGAATATATCTCACAACATCTTTTCATCCACGACTATGTCAAGAACATATCTCACAGTGACTGCATTGAATACTATATGAAGAGACTATATCTCACATCATGTTTTCATCCATGAGTATGTCAAGAACATATCTCAGTGACTGCGTTGAATACTATATGAAGAGACTGAGACAGTGGTTGTGTTATACAAAATGCCGACACAGTGTTAGCATAAGGGTGTTGAGACAGAGTATTTCCTTCATCAAGACAGAGTACTGAGATTGCGGTGAGATAATCTTTATGTCAAGAGTATATGCCACTGTACTACCCATCAAATATCATTGAGTTCTTCTTCAATCGAAACCCTGTAACCTTGTCTTCATGCGAGATACTTGTACCTATTGTAACATCCGAAGTTTCAGAGATGTATCCGAAGATCCAAGTTCTGTGTCCACAAGATCAGAGAAATCTGAGTTGCGTTGAGATTACAGTGTTGTGTTTAGTTTGTCATTCACGATTACAGTGACTGCATTTTACGTTGAGACTGTGATCATAGAAATGCTGAGACAATGTTTCCTCCTTTCATCGAGACATAGTATCCATCGAATGCTGAGATGCTATACTTTGTTGTACTCACCGAGATTTATATAGGAGTTCGAGTTCTTGCCTTTCAACACTGATCTTTAGTCGTATATATATAGTGATCATGTCTTCCATATCAAGCTGACATTACAGTAGATCTTTGTGACACCAATTTTGAGCTGACTTGACATCTGTAAATGCGTGGAGGCCGACATGACTGTCTTTCTCATACTTTAGTTGGCAATGTTCTTCTTTGGAGGATGGTGCTTGTCTTGGAGGGCTACATGACACTAGGTTGACCCATGTACATTACATAAATGCTCAAGAAGAGCTCTTTAACATGATACCAAACACATATAGGGAGACCAAACACAAGATGGAGACCACTTGCCATCCTACATAAGATCGAATGCATCCCCTAGCCTTCTAGTATAACAAGTCATCAAGGAAATTGAGTAAAAGAGGTTACAAACCATGGACGACAAGTGGGGACTTCATAATGGCCTGACCTTCCATAATGGGCTTTGGCATGTGCTAATTTATCCAAACTCTAAATGGGGTTAACCAAGTATCCCATTAGGTGTTTTCTACTTCTAAAGGGGATAATATGTCTAAGGTACATCCTTTAAAAGGTGGTGGTATGTGATAAAGAGGTGAATGTAGTAGCGGATGAGAAGGGGCAGCCCTGGGCCACAGGCCGGGTTACAAGGGTAGCTAGTAGAAGTGAAACCCACACTTGGGTATATAATATATAGGAGGAAGCAATCATGGTACATGAGGTGCCCCGACCTTGATCTTTCCACCCTTCTTTGTATGCCTTTTGCCTTTTTATGATTTTTCAGTTTCTTTAATTAACTGCTCCAGGCTCAAGGGGTAAGAACATGATGTGAGATATAACAGTGGATACCCCCTTTTAAGGTAAGGCAGTTCATTGCCCACGAGTGGTTGGGACAATCATTATATGATGGAAGAGGCTCATAGAACCTGTAAGAAACAAGGTGATGGCCATGATGATGGGGTAGAGTTCATGTGTTGGATTTTTCCCACGTGGTAAATGTGTTTGTCCTGGCCATATTTTGCATTTTGTGGCACGTTTTCCTATTGAATGTGGCCAATTGTGCTTTTACTTTTTTGTTTAGCTACATCAACCTCCGGGGCATCATTCCAGGCTTGACCCAAGGTGTGGGCTGTTGAAGAATCTAAGACAAAGTAGTTTAGTGTGATTCTTTGTTATTTGATAACAATTTGTGGAGTCTTTTCACTTTTCTTGTTAGCTTAATCTTCTTCTTCTTATTAATGCATGTGTGTACTTTGTCAAACTGCTACCAAAACATAAGAACAAGAACACAAGATATTGGCTCTTTGCTAGGGCCAAAACCTCTCTTCTCTTGAGAGGAAAACCCTTTAGTGAATTTCTCTTATTGAAGCTTTTATTGATCAATGCTAAACCCTAGACCCCCAACAAGAGTATCCTCCAAGCATAAGTCAAGTCCTTCCTTCTTTCTGCACCTTATTCCCCGACACTTCTTCCGACACTTTGTTCTCTGACGCTTCGTCCTCCTTCCGACGCTTTGTTCTCTTACTATGATTCTTGTCTAGAGATAGACCTTCTTTGAGTGAGTCTTCTAAATGAGGTGTTTCTCTTCTATCCATTGCTCAAGTATACTTCAACTTTGACCAACCGAGATCCTTCTTGAGTGTATGGCTGTTCTGCTACCCTAGTTTCTCACACGTGTGGGAGGATTACTAGATGTTATATGCTCTTTTCTCTTTCGCTTGAGTGTCTTTCTTCTACACTGGAGTAGGAGGCCTTATAGGCCTAGTTTTAGCCCCAAATGAAGATATATGAGTGTATATGGATTGCTACTGCCCTAGCTACAGGGACAACCCTCTATTTTCCTCGCACGTGTGATTGCAGCAACCCTAGAACGGTTCCCTTGACTTTGGTGGTATACCCTTTCTCTTCGCTGCCCTTGGAGACCCTCTTCCTTCGTTCATTCTTCCTTTTACCCTTCACAGATTTTAGAGCTCATTGAATATGTTATGGAGCAGTGGACAACCTCTATATATAGAGGTCTGTCCCTCCATTTAGGCGGACTAGTCACCTTGTTTGTAGGCCGACTTTGAGGGTTATTTGGAGGCTGATTTGTTGAGTAGACATCAGATAGTTTCCATGGTGATGAAGCATGCTTGAAGGAGCTTCTTGAAGGTGCCATTGCATAGGAGTATACTTGACTTTGCTTAGAGGTTTTCCCTTTGACTTTATTATATATTATACATGGTGTAACATGCCCTTAAGGTCTTCAACATAATTCTTTCGACTCTTTGACTCACCTATAGCACTTTGACATGTGCTAGACCTACGTCAATGAGCAAGTAACTCATTGACGTATGTTATAAAATAATATTTCTTATCTTGAATAAGTAAAAATATCAAAAGTACATTTATGAAGACCGAACCTAGTTACATTTCCTTCAACACTTCCTCTTAACTAGGGAGGTATGCATACAATATTACAAGGGGTTTGCCTATTATCAATTTTGAAGAATTCACATAAGAGAAACTGGATTAACAATCCATCTTTTATAGCATCATATCCATCAGCATTGTCATAGTATAAGGCCTTGACTAACAGCTCCATCTCTCTACGAGACCATGAGCTACAATGCTGGCGATACCAATGATTTATAGACACCTTCATCATTGTCTCTCAAGGTACATACCCACCTGAGTGTTCTCCGAGCATGACCTTCTAGGACTATTCTTATCTTGGGTTCCCAACCCTCAAAGAATATCAGTCTTCTTGCCTACTCTTGTCTTGGATGCCCTACACATCCTCAAAGAGTATGGGATGCCAGATGATTACCTAATCCTCCCATTCTTTCTTCCCAAGTGAAGGCAAGAATGTTGTGTCTATCTTGTGTCTACATTCCATTCATGGCCTTCATCTAGACTTACGACTGTTAGTCCTGGTCGAATGCGTGACCCATGAAATGGAAAACACAGTTGTCACTCTTTTGTAATCAGGGGTGATCCAAAATTCCCTCTTGATCAGGGACCTGTCAGGGCTCCCTCTTAACTAGGGACTCTTACATTCATCAACGACTTCTTCTTCGGGTGTCCTTTAGCTGCTTGATCTTCTTCCTTTCTTTGATGTCGTGAAGTCTTTGTTCGGACTTCTTCTAGGTAGGGCACCATCCATCGATCACTTTCCTCCCTGGTTTGTCATGTCATGCTTCCTTCGTGGAAAGTGGCTATCTTGTCATTCATTAGATTTTCTTGTCATCTTGTCCATGCTTCAAAATATTCTTCTCATGGATGCTTCGTTGTACTTGCATGTTTACATTCTTTGACTTAGTAGCCCATCATGACTTCATCCTGATATTGCTTTAACATTGCTTTTTCTTTTGTTGGATGGCTGCTTCATCACCACATCTCTGTAGAGTAGAATCAATAATCTGCACCTTTTATATTTCCAAGGCCTTCATATGTGTTAAGGGTCCTTTCTTCCTTTATCAGAGTTGTTCTGCCTTCTTTCGAGAGATATCTTTAAAGCTAAGTTTTACGAAACGCCAAACGGTTTCCGAGTTTTCGAAATGGGTACATTTAGAAACGTCACCTCCTAAAATGGAAACGTCGGTGAATAACACATTTTCTTTGCAAGGAAAAAGGGAATAAGACTTAGAGATGACAATCTAGAAGGAAAAACAAGTCTATATTAACTCTCATAGATGATTACATGATGGTCGAGTTTCGGCCAAGTTTCGGGTACGGGTACGGTCCGAAACACCAGGTTCTTAGAAGTTTTGTGTAACATAGCTTCAAAGTATCTTGTCAGAGAGTGATTCTCGGTGATCATGGTGTTCTTCCACATGCTTGATCTCTTTCTTCATTTGCTTCTTATCAGATAGATAGGTCAACCATCTATTGCTTCCTGTGAGAGCATTCCTTCATTGCTTCTCAGGGAGTAATCCTATGCTCCTTATGTGAGCATATTCTTTTGTTGACCTTCATTTTAATGTACTACATGCCTTCGAGCATATTCTTTGTGAAAGAGATTCTTTCATACTTGATCATGTCATAGAACTATCCCCATGACTCAATAATATACAAATGATAACATGGCTAAACCTTGATGCATACATACCTCATCTTGATTCTCCTTTGATCATCTTAGCTTCATTTTGTTGTCCTTGTTGTGGCCCTTCTTGCTTCATCTTAGCTTCATTTCGTTGTCCTTGTTGTGGCCCTTCTTGCTTCATCTTAGCTTGCCTGTTTATCATCTTTTTCTTGAATCCCCAGAATGAGATTCCCAATGAGACATCTACTTTGGTTCATGAACCTTCTTTTGAAGATTTCATCATAGGATCTTAAAGATCATTGCCTTGCAAATGTTTCCTTTCTTTGGATGATGAAGGTCTTCTAAGATTCTTAATCATGATCAATTTTTTCTTTCATCGTGAATGAGGTCCTCTACTAGGTATGCTTCTTCTACATGAATATCTTGAGCTATATCTACCATACTTCTATATTCGAGAGGATATTTCTACCCATGCATTTTTGTTCTTATCATAAATGCTACATCATCATGAGTATCTAGAACTCTATGTACATCATGCTGCTAGATTCTAGAGGATGTTTCTAGCCATGCAATTTTAATTTATTCCTACATGCTCCTATCCTACTCAAAACTTTGAAAGAAGTCTAGAAGTAAAGAGTTTCACCTAGTCATAGTAGAGATCTAGAGGATCTTCCTTCTTTTGCTTCTTTCCTTCTTCTTTCATCTGTTGAGTTATGTGAGCTTCTTCCCTCTTCCTTTTGTTGTTGTTGTCCTTTTTAAGCTTAAGACAATTCCTTTTGTAGTGTCCATATTCTTGGCATCCAAAACATTGGATTTTGGACATGTCTTTGTTGTTTGTTCTCCGTGGACCAAACTTGCCAAATTTACCCCTTTCTCTTGGCCATGGTAGCAAATGCTTGTTCCTTTGATCCCACGTTTTTCTTTGCCTTAAGTCTAGTTTCCTTTGTTCTGCATAGAGGCCACATTTCACTGAGAGTGGTTTCTTCCTTCTTGGCATATATGCTTGATGTGAAGTTGCCCCAATCCTCAGGTAGAGCACTGGATACTACAGTTGTCATCTCTCTGTCAGACATGACTTACCCAAGTTATTGAAGTTGATCTCTCATTTAAGAGATTTTCATGAAGTAGGAAGCTATTCCTTCCTCTGTTATCTTCATCTTGTATAATTCATTCCTTAGAGATATTACTTCTCCGGTTGTAGATATCGAGAATAACTCTACTAGCTTATCATAAATTTCTTTCGATGTCTCAAACTTGGAGACATAAGGAATGAGAGAGTCTTTGATTGATTCCATCAGAATCCTTTGAGTTCTTGTCTTATCCTTATTGTACTTGGCTATGGCTTGAGTTTGTTCCGTAGCAGGGATAGTGATATTCCCTTTGACATGCTCTAGGAGCTCATTCTCCTTGAGAAGTAGGTCAGTCCTGTTCTTCCATGCAAGAAAGTTATTGGTTCCTACCAATTTATTGCTTTCCTTGCAAAAAGATATTGATGTATATTCACAAGGGGACATGTACTTACTTGATAGATCTTGAGATGTAGTGTATTTGCTTCCTCTTTGGAGACTTGATGGCTTGCCTTCCTTGGATCTTGATGTTCTTCAAGTTGCCTTCTCCAAGTGGACTTGCTTGATGATGAGATTTGTTTGAAGACTTGTAGCTTGATGTAGGTCTTGCTTCAATCCGCTCTTCTTTTGTAGGTGCCTTTATGTAAGGCTCTTCTAGCTTTGTAAACCTCCTTGATGAATGATGGATTGTATACCCTTTTTGTCCTTGAAGTGATTGAGACTTCTAGGCTTGATGCTTCAACTTTGTAGATGCTTCTCCTTGATGAGTGTTGTTGGGTTGACCTTTCCTTGATGTATCACCTTCCCTCTGATACCATGTTGAAGAATCTAGTGCAGAGTAGTGAAGTGTGATTCTTCGTTACTTGATAACAATTTGTGGAGTCTTTTTACTTTTCTTGTTAGCTTAATCTTCTTCTTCTTATTAATGCATGTGTTTTTACTTCATCCAACTGCTACCAAAACATAAGAACAAGAACACAAGATATTGGCTCTTTGCCAGGGCCAAAACCTCTCTTCTCTTGAGAGGAAAACCCTTTAGTGAATTTCTCTTATTGAAGCTTCTATTGATCAATGCCAAACCCTAGACTCCTGACAAGAGTATCCTTCAAGCATAAGTCAAGTCCTTCCTTCTTTCTGCACCATATTCCCCGACAGTTCTTCCGGCGCTTTGCTCTCTGGGACTTCGTCCTTCTTTTGGCACTTCGTTCTCTTACTATGATTCTTGTCTAGAGATAGACCTTCATTGAGGGAGTCTTCTAGATGAGGTGTTCCTCTTCTATCCATTGCTCAAGTATACTTAACTTTGACCGACCGAGATCCTTCTAAAACAGTACGAAACAGGCATATGGATTTCCAATGAATGAATTGAATTGATGAGCAAGCTAAGGCTCAATAATAATATAGAGATATTTACAGTAATAGAAACATCAAGTTTCTATTTAGGAAATGGAAACAATCAGTGTCATCTAAGAAACTGTTGAAAGAATAAAAATAGCAATAGCTAAAAGAATGAGCATTAAATATTAAATAGAATTATTCTAATACCCTCCCTTAATGCTCAATCTATTTACAACACCAATAGACCCTCTGAATTTTACAAACTTATCAGGGCTACGAGGCTTGGTGAAGATGTCTGCGGGCTGCTCTGTTGTGGGAACATATTGCAACTGAACGAATCCGTCCTCAACAAGCTGGCGAATGTAGTGGCAATGAGTTTCCACATGCTTTGTTCGTTCATGAAAGACTGGATTCTTGGCAAGTTTGAGCACTCCCTGATTATCACAAAACAAGGAGGTAGGACCTGTCTGGGAAACATGCATATCCGCAAGCATACGTCGAAGCCAAACTGCCTCACAGGATGCCTTAACTGCTCCCCGATACTCTACTTCTATTGAGGAGAGAGCCACAGCTTGTTGCTTCTTACTAGTCCAGGTGACAGCACCAGATCCTAGACTAAACACATACCCAGCTGTAGATTTACGATCATCAACCGAACCGACCCAGTCAGAATCTGTGTAACCACTAAGTATAGGATCGGAACTGCGAGTGTATAGGAGTCCATAATCAGAAGTGCCACGCACATATCGTAGCACATGCTTTGCTGCTATCCAATGATCAGCTTTAGGAGCTGACATGAAGCGGGAAATGTAGCTCACTGCAAAACTGATGTCAGGTCTAGTGGCAGTAAGGTAGATGAGACTGCCCACTAATTGCCTGAATAAAGTTTCATCCACAAGGGGAGAGGATGACTGAGCTGAAAGTTTGAGCCTTGGTTCCATAGGAGTCGTGGCTGGTTTGCAATCCTGCATTCTGAACCTGTCAACAAGATTTTTGGCATACTTGGATTGAGAGAGAAAGATGTGGTTCTCAGTCTGCCAAACTTCAACCCCCAGACAGTAATGAAGAAGTCCCAAGTCTGTCATATCAAAGGTTGTGCATAAGTCTTGTTTGATCCCATGGATCAAATGTGCAGAGTTGCTAGTAATGATAAGGTCATCCACGTAGACAACCACAAACAAGATATCATCACCAGTATGCTTGATATACAGATTTGCATCAGATGGGCTCTGCTGAAATCCATGATCTGTCAGGTACTGATCAATTTTCATGTACCAAGCCCGAGGTGCTTGTTTCAATCCATAGAGTGCTTTAGCTAATCTACACACTTTCTGTTCTTGATCGGCAATCTTGAATCCTGGAGGCTGTGTCATGTAGACTTCTTCCTGTAAGTCACCATTTAGGAAAGCACTCTTTACATCCATCTGATGAACTTTCCAATTGAACTGAGCTGTTAGGGCAAGGACAAGCTGTATGGTACTCATCTTGGCTGTAGGAGCAAAAATCTCCTCATAGTCGATGCCTTCCTTCTGTGAGAACCCTTGAGCCACAAGACGAGCTTTATACTTGTCTAGGGTTCCATCAGCTTTGTATTTCACTTTATATACCCATTTGCAGCTAATGGGCTTTTTCCCTTCAGGAAGATCAGAAAGGGTCCATGTGTGATTTTTCTGAAGACTCTGGAATTCAGCTTCCATAGCCTGTTCCCACTCAGATGTACTCTTAGCCTCTGAGTAAGTTTGAGGCTCAAAGACACTGTGTAGGTTAGCCATAAGAGCAAAATTTACTATAGACTGTTGTTTGCTCTTATGTCTAGAAGTTCTTCCTTCAAGGAGTTCATCATCCCGGAGATCACCAATGGTTTTGGCCCACCATTTAGGCCGAAGAGTAGAGAAACCAATATCAGGAGGAGATGGAGAAGGCTCAAGAACAATAGGGGCAGCAAGAGAAGGGTTATTTTCCGAAGGAAGCTCAGGCAGTGTATTATCAAACATTGATGCTGCATCATCCCTCCCATTAGGTGGACCTACCGGAAGAAGAACACTGTGAGGCTGATCCTTAGAACACGCTCAGAAGAAGAAGGCTGAAAGAATCCTATGTCTTCATCAAATATCACATCCCGATTGAAGCTAAGACGACCAGTGGCTATATCTATTAGCCTATAGGCCTTGTGATGATCACTGTACCCTGTCATCATGAGTTTCTAGCTTTTGGAATCCAACTTAGAGCGCTTAGCAGCTGGAATCCAAACATATGCAACTGAGCCAAATACTTTGAGGTCACTGATCTTAGGCTTGCGGCCAGACCAAACCTCTTCGGGAGTCTTCCACTTAACAGCCTGAGTGAGTGATCGGTTAAGAAGATAAACAGCAGTAAAGACTGCTTCAGCCCAGAATTTGTTCGGAACACTCTTGTGTTGTAACATGGAGCGAGCCATTTCAACAACCGTGCGGTTGCGGCGTTCATCAACGCTGTTCTGCTGAGGAGTGTAGGGTGTAGTGAACTGGCGTTTTATGCCATGAGTATCACAGAAGTTGGAAAAAACAGAAGAACAAAATTCCCCTCCGTTATCTGTCTTAAGAGTCATGATATTACAGCAAGACTCTTTTTCAACTAATGTTTTAAACTTCTGAAAGATACTAAATGCATCAGATTTATATTTTAGAAAATATACCCACATCTTTCTACTGAAATCATCTACAATAAGCAAAAAAATATTTGCAAGCAGTGATAGAAGATGTATTCATAGGACCACAAATATCAGTATGAATTAACTGGAGTACCTTAGATGTGCGCCAAGATTCTCCATTCTTGAATGAAGATCGATGTTGTTTGCCAGCTTGACAAGCGCCGCATACGCCCAACTGCTGAGTCTGAATGTCAGGTAACCCTGACACAAGTCCTTCCCGAGAAAGCTGAGAGAGATACTGCATGTTTAGATGCCCATATCGCTCATGCCACAGAGTGCTGATGGGAGAAACACGAGCTGCTAGAGCCACTTCTGGAGAATCACCAGTGTCAAGAACCCTGTATAGACCATGATCTTCTAGGCCAACAACAACCGTAAGACTAGTCTCCTTGTCGATAATAGAACACTTGTGCGCACTGAACACTACATCAAGTTGAGGGGAATTCCCCATAATCTCGCTGACCGATAGCAGATTAATTTCCATACCGGGAACATAGTACACATTCAGGAAGATGAGTGTGCGCCCACCAGAGTGGATCTGAACTGTACCTTTGCCAACCACTGTGTACTTTTCTCCTCCGCCAAATTCCACGAAATCATTGAAAAGTGAGAAGTCAATAAACTAGTCACGCTTGTGAGAGAAATGGCGTAATGCGCTAGAGTCAATGTACCAGGCAGAAGACGGAACATGATCTGAAGACCTTTTAGCCATAAAGGCGTAAAAGGCAGAATCTGTCTGCTCGGAATGTTCTGCAACATTTGCTGTCTGATGGAGCCCTCCCTATTTCTTTTGTTCAGAGGCAATCCTCTGTCGGCAATCTTTCTTCATGTGGCCGAACTTGTGACAGTAATTACACTGCACACTTTTCTTCCTAGCAGGATCAAAAGGTTGAGAAGAACCTTTCTGCTGAAAGGATTGAGAGGACTGATGTTTGGCAGCAAAAGCATTTTCTGAGGAGGCTGATGCGGCACCACTACCAAACTGTTGTTTCCAACGATCCTATTGCATGAGTTTGGTGCATAACTCCGGAAACTTCAGATCAACATTAGTGGAGGTAATGTTGAGTGTTTCTATGAAGTGCTCATAAGATTTTGGTAGACTTTTCAGAGTGATGACTACCATATCTTCTTCCTCCATGGTGCGACCAATGGCTTTGAGCTGATTTCGAATGTCTTTAATCTTGTTGAGATGTTCCTGTAAAGACATATGTTCGTTCATCATGATGGAGAACAACTGATTTTTGAGAAAGAAAGCTCCGCTCTTGTCAGATGTCTCGTGCAGTTCTTTCAACTGTTGCCAGATCTCGGCAGTTGTCTTGCCAGAAGGAATCTGCGGTAACTGATCATCAGTCACAGAGAGCTTGAGGAGCATAACTGCCTCTCGATTTCGATCATCAAACTTATCTTGATTGGTACCAGCTGTACCAGGACAAAGCTCTTTTCCCAAAATGCGCTGATCAAGACGCCTGTATTCAAAAATGGTCAACATTCTTTGTTTCCAGATGTTATAATTACTGCCATTAAAGCGTTGACTGCCTTCCAACATCAAATTGGTTAGCAAAGCCATCTGCACGTTTCTCAAGGTACAGAAAACATCAAAGGAATCTGTCGGGGATTATAAGGGCAATTTTATTGGCACGAATTTTAATGCAAATGCCGGCTGATCCGGTGGTGAAAATATGAAGAAATGCTAAAAAACAATTTTTTTTTTTTGGGTTTCTTCACACAAACCAAAACAAACTGATTCTTCCACGCAGATGACTGTAAAGAGAAAAACTGTTACGTGATACCCCCTCGGCTCAGAAAAATTGTTACGTACTTACTAGATTGAAAAAGTGAGAATCACTTCCTCCCATCACGTGTTAGATAAAGAGAAACCATCGGGTGGTGGCGGAAGAAGCCTCAGGAACGCCGCAAAGGCAAAATCGTGGTTTCCGCAGAGGAATACGTGCTTCTGTGCAGGATAACGCTCACGAAGGGAGACAAGGAAATCTATTACCTTCGTTGTGTCGGATCCTCTGTCGCAGTAATCTCCCAAAAATATTGATGTCAGTTTCCAAGGAATATTCAAGCCCGCGGAATATTCAATACACTCTGAAATGTAACCACTCGAGGATTATAAACGCAAATTGCCCGTCCAAATGACCGGTGGTGGATTGGATTCAGATATCCTCTGATTGTTGGACACCTTTAGGAAACACAGGTCTGATCTATCAATATGGATAGAATATGGCCTTCGGCAGAAGATTAATTTCGACCTCCCCGATACCTGTGACTATGGGCGTGGCTTCTGGCAATCGAGCCCTAATGGCTGTGGCCTGACGTGCGGATAAAACAGGACCTTAGACCATACTGCGATGAATGGTCCAGGTTGGCAAGCGACCCCAACAAGGCTTTGACTCGTGGCCCCTCGACAAAGTCGATGGATCGCCCCTTAGGACTTTAGCTGAAGAAACCCACGGGGATAAGAAAATCGGTTACGATATCACCCAACACTGCTGCTAGTGGCACCACGGCCTCAATCCTGCAAGGTAGATGATACCAACATGCGACCAAGCCCCTCTGTGCTGCAATTAAACGAAATTAGAATGGGCTCTCAGCGTTCTTACAGGTTGCCACAGTTCCATGTATTAATCTTGGTCTGGTCACTTGGTCATAAAAATCCTGTAGAAAAACCAACGTTCGCACGCTGAATTGTTTTAAAGCAACCACAATCAATCGATTGCAGTACCAGTTTCCACGGAATGGCCCAGATCCACTGAAGAAGAGAAAAAATTCTCTACAGAAGAGCAAATTCGAAATAAAGCACTAAATTTTTTCACACTATGAAAAAATTATTTCGAAAAAGAAAAAATACCTTGTTCTGATACCATAAAACAGTGCGAAACACGCATATGGATTTCCAATGAATGAATTGAATTGATGAGCAAGCTAAGGCTCAATAATAATACAGAGATATTTACAGTAATAGAAACATCAAGTTTCTATTTAGGAAATGGAAACAATCAGTTTCATCTAAGAAACTGTTAAAAGAATAAAAATAGCAACAACTAAAAGAATGAGCATTAAATACTAAATAGAATTATTCTAATACCTTCTTGAGTGTATGGCTGTTCTACTGCCCTATTTTCTCGCACGTGTGGGAGGATTACTAGATGTTATATGCTCTTTTCTCTTTCGCTTGAGTGTCTTTCTTCTACGCTGGAGTAGGAGGCCTTGTAGGCCTAGTTTTAGCCCCAAACAAAGATAGATGAGTGTCTATGGATTGCTGTTATCCTAGACGCAAGGACAACCCTTTGTTTTCCTCGCACGTGTGATAGCAACAGCCCTAGAATAGATCCCTTGACTTTGGTGGTATACCCTTCCTCTTCGCTGCCCTTGGAGACCCTCTTCCTTCCTTCTTTCTTCCTTTTACCCTTCGCAGATTTTAGAGCTTGTTGAGTACGTTATGGAGGAGTGGACAACCTCTATATATAGAGGTTTGTCCCTCCATTTAGGCCGACTAGTCACCTTGTTTGTAAGTAGACTTTGAGGGTTGTTTGGAGGCTGATTTGTTGAGCAAACTTCAGATAGTTTCCATGGTTATGTAGCATGGTTGAAGGAGCTTCTTGAAGGTGCCATTACATAGGAGTAGACTTGACCTTGCTTCGAGGTTTTTCCTTTGACTTTAGTATATTTTTATACATGGTGTAACATGCCCTTAAGGTCTTCAACATAATTATTTTGGCTCTTTGACTCACCTATAACACTTTGACATATGCTAGACCTACTTCAATGAGCAAGAAACTCATTGACATATATTATAAAAATAATATTTCTTTTCTTGAATAAGTACAAATATCAAAAGTACATTTATGAAGACTGAACGTAGTCACATTTCCTTTAACATGGGCAATGGGAAGGGAAGAGCTAGCCATATGTGGACGCAATGGAGGAATGTGGACCCAAGTGGGAGAAATGATGAATGGGGTAATAATGAGTGGAAAGGGGGTAATATATGTGGATGAGGGAGCAAGATCACACAACCAAAATTAGGGTTTCCTGTGAAATACCATCCCTAAAGCCAAATGGTCAATAAAAGAGATCCCACGGGACTATAATGCAAGGTTATTCATCCAAAGAGGACTAGGGGACAAGAGCACAGGCCTAGCCCATTCTTTCTACTGAATCCCCACATTAATCCATGCCCAGAAGTGTCCATGATAAGAATACTACAATACTCAATTACCAAATGACAAGGCATACCTTTAGGTTCGGGAGGCCCACCTTCAAACATATGATCATGGTAGATGGCTGAGAGACAACATGGCTGGCTTAGGTGGCGGAGAAATGGCACAATGAGCTAGTTGGTGGTTGCAAGGGGTTGCTGACTGCCGACTGAGGACCACAAAATGGTGGGTAACATCTTGCTGCAACTGGGACATGATCTCTCTTGAACTGGACAAAGCTACTCGAATGGGAGGTCACGATAACTCCAACGATCTTTTGGTTACCATAGAGCTCCTCTAAAACCAATTTGGCCCTCTTGTACAACCCTAAATCAACCCACACATGTAACCTTAGGGAATAACTTGACCTCCATTTGAAACTTGCACCTCCTGGCCAAAAAATTTGGCCTTCATTAGAAAATCGGTCTCTACTGGCTATCTCAACTTTTCTCCTACAAATCAATCTCTCTGGAAAATTTGACCTTTCACTGAAAAATTGGCCTCTTTGTCAATTTGCACCACCTAGAGAAATTCAACCGTTATAGAATAATTCGATTTCCCTCTGTCACTAAGAAACGAGAAATATCTATCAAGAAATTTTCTTTGTCAAATCGATCCCAATTATTGCTGAACTCTCTGCTAGTGTCAACCTATGCTATCATTGTGCCCTTGCTCACTCAAATTGTATGTCTCCAAGATGCCCATTAATTTCCCCTTATAATCTCTTATTGAGCAATCAGTGACCATGATCTAGCCACAATTGATGTCAAGATCATCTTGACGTCATCAATTCACATTTCTAGAAGTTACTAGAGAGAAGTAAACTTGTCTCAATTAATATTGATTAATTAACCACTTTCCCTAAGTTAGATTTAAAAAAATAATTAAAACTGGTTAATAAATGTAATGAATACATTTTCCCTTTATAAAATAAATTAGGCTTGGAGATAATTAATCCATTTGCATTCCTAGCCTCTTGACACCACTTGAGACTAGAACACTTGTCCGAGCTATACAAACTAACAAGAACCACTTGCAAACATCCTGAGCCAAATAATTGTAATGTTAAACATTCAAGTAAAAGGATGAAAATGAAAGATAAAGGAGAATGTCACTTTTTCTTTAAGAATTTAACATTATCATTAATTGCATAGTATTAGTAGGGCAATATGGTCAAATACTAGGCTTCCCTAGTCATAAATTATTATTTTTATTTAAATTGCATATCAAAAGGTTTTTGATAATGTTGTAATAAACTAGCTGGTTTGGTATTGAACTAGACGATTTGGTGAAAAAAGGCTAATTCGGTACCAAACTGGCCTTTTCCATTCTTTGACACTAGTTCAGACCGATTTTTCCTCGAAAACAGTCAGACTGGCTGGTTCAGTCTAATTCGGTCTAGTTCTGATAAAATTGCTAAAATTGGGAAAAACATCCTTTCAATGGTGTTGGAGAGGTATCAAACCATCTCTTAACGGATATTTGCTGCATGTGTAATAAACCACCTTAAACATATCCTCAAGGTCAAATGCAATCAACATCATTAGGGACAAATAGCATTAAAGTATCATAGTGGACCATGTTCAATGTTAGGAGCACAAAAATAGTTCACACAAACCTTTC
Source organism: Pinus taeda (assembly GCA_000404065.3). Taxonomy (NCBI): domain Eukaryota; kingdom Viridiplantae; phylum Streptophyta; class Pinopsida; order Pinales; family Pinaceae; genus Pinus; species Pinus taeda. The sequence continues at coordinate 164,485 of APFE030233698.1, forward strand.
CTTCCAATGTATATTTAGCTCAGTATTTGTAAGCAAGTTGCCACACTTGTGTTAGGGATGATTGTGCCATTAACCCTATTAGGTGTCTAGCCCCCAAGGGGAAGGACATTTCACAGGTAGATCCATCAATTCGCAGATGCATGTGATAAAGGTGGTGATGGAGTGGGTAAGACTTCAAGGAGGATGGCCATAGCTATGGTACCAACTGAAGGAGGCCCAACATCTCTAAGTGCTACAATGAGAAGAGGAAGCGATTGTGGAGGCATGAGTTACCCCTTTCCTTAGGCCTTCTTTTCCCGCCTCTCTGGTGCGCCTTTTACTTCAATAATTTATCTTTCTTTCTTGCATAACTTGGGAGACCTAGCTTGCTTTATGCTTTTCCAATACCCCCTTAAAGATGTAGTAATTTATTGCTGATCAGGGTTGGGACCTTCATGAGTTTCTTTATTTATATAGAGTGTGAAATGTGAAGGAACTAGGTGATGGCTAATGAGAGGGGTCGAGCTGATTCTAGGCTTTTCCCCATGTATTTACTATGCCCCAACCATCTTTTACATGTTTCTTTTTCATTATTTGTGGCTTTATATGCCTATATCTTTCTTTTTTGCTACATCAACCTCTTAGGGCAAATTTCGAGCCTTGACTCAGAGATGAGGACACAAGGTGCCAATCCCAATGACAAATGATATTAAGGGAAACATGGAATGTGGCAAGTATGGGTTACCATGGGCAAACTGCTGTAATTAATGCCTCCCATTGGTGCACTTCTTGAAGGAGGACCTCAAGGGAGGTCACCCTAGGCTAGGGGAAAGTGATAACGTCTTAGGTGAAGCATGGGAACAATGCTACAATCAAGGGCGGTCAATCATCCAACTTGGCTTGTGTCCGATAGATGACCCATCTTCCTTAAAGAAGTTTGCTAGATGGGATATAACACTGATTGGAGCATAGGTGGGGAGTGTTGATCTAAAACTATCTATCGACCATCATAGGGATGTTGGCTGTTTGACCGAACAATGGGGAGAAATTTTTTCTCCAATGACTTAATAACAATCACCATTCAATGGAACAAGTATTGTGAAGGGATTGTTTCTCTTGGCTCACACGACATTGCATTTACTTCCAATTGTTGAAGAATCTGGGGCATCCAGAATTAATGAGATTCTTTTTAGCATGAAAACAATTTGTGAAGTGTTTTTACAATCATATCTTAGCTTGATCTCCTTATTATTGTTAGTGTGTGTGTTTTCTTCATCAACTGCTATCAAAAACAAAAGAGACAAAAACACAAGATATTTGGCTTTTTGCCAGGGCCAAAACCTCTCCCTGTTGGAGAGGAAAACCTGCAGAAAAAAAATTCTTCTTATAGAGATTCCAATTGACAAATACCAAGACCATGACCCTTGACTTCCTTATACATGACATGACTCTTTGACATATTAATAAATCCTAAAGGCATCAAGAAGAATCTTCGACATAATGACACTTCTTGCTCATGAAACCCATGCAACAAGGCATACAAAATGAATTTATTCACTTTTATTACATCATTTACAAAGATCATGTCATTATGAAAATTGAGCCTAGTTACAGTTTCTTCAACACTCCCTCTTAACTAGGGAGGTATTCATAATGGTACTTGGTCATTCTCAATATGAAGAATTTCTCATAAGAAGAATAAGATTTGCAATCCATCTGTTATAGCATCATTTCAACCAACATTGTTTTCATATAGCAAGGCCTTGACTGACAACTCTATCTCTCACTTAGATTAGAGCTCATAATGTTGGCGAGACCAATGATTGATAGACACGCATTATCATTGTCTCTCTTAGGGTCATACCCACCCATGTGTTCTCTGAGTATGCCCTACTAGGACTATTCTCATCTTGGGTTCCCAACCCTCAAGAATATCGGTCCTCTTGCCCACCCTTGTCTTGGATGCCTTACCACATCCTCAAAGAGTGTTAGATGCCAGATGATTACACAATCCTCCATTCTTTCTTCCAAACTGAAGACAAGAATGTCGTGTCTAACTCTCCCTCTTAACCAGGGATGAGTCCCAAGTTTCTCTTTACTCAGAAACTTACTCATGTTCCTTTACTCATATGAACCTTCCAAAGCTCCCTCTTAAACAGGGACTCTATCATCAGTGCTTTATAAGGTATTCTAGTTGACTGATGATCCAAGACCTTGATATCATAAATTTCTTCATATGTAGGGTTCAACCATCCATCACTTTCCTCCATCATGTCATTCCTTCTTTACCTGAAAGTATCCTCCTTGGCTTTACATCTAGGACTTCCTTCATAGGGCCATCTATCTTCACTTTTCCTTCAATGATGATTACTCTAGATCGCACACATACCCAGACTTTTCCTTACCTTGGCCCTGCACACATACCCAGACTTTCTCCAAGAGGTCAGAAACCAAAAACAAATCTTATATTACATTTTTGGTGATGGCCTTTTCCAGTGACATCTTCTTCTAGGTATCAACATGTTGCATACATGTTGACACATCTCCCAAAGATATTTGTTGTCAAGGGTCTTTATCTTTTTAGAATTCCATTAGAGTCTTCATATCTTTTTGGGAGATTTCCTAGTCAAATCTTCCTGATCCTTTGGATGTTGATTGCCTTCATCATGGTTTCATATTTCATGATCTCTTCCATCCTCACACCTTCCATTTCCAGGAACTTTCAATCAGAGTTTCTTAATTGTAGTCAGCCACCTCATACTTCATATGAGGACATATTATGTTGATTTCATCTAGTGTGACTTAAGCCTTCCTGTATCCTTTTAGAGGAGGAGATCCTTTTTTCTCTTGATCATGCTTGATCCATGTTACCTATAACCATATGACATGACATTACAATATTAAACACAAGCATACGTACTTCATTTTACCTTTAGGTCATTTAGGCTCCTTCCAGTAGCTTTCTTGATTGAAAAGATCTTCAATCCCTTGATATGCTTTATTTCTCATGTCATCAGACCTTCATCTCATGAATTCCATAAGTTGGATTTCCTGATGAAATACTTGCTGCTTTCCCAGATTAATGGATCCTCCACTGAGGTTTCTATTAGAGAATCTTGAGGATCTTGCATGTCTCCATCTGGAAATTTTTTTCCCTTTTGAATTCTTGTCCATTCCTTTGATATCCAATGAGATTCCCAAGAGCTATGTCCTTCATGTTCGACTGCCATGGATCTTGTCCTTCATGATTCCCATGGTGATATTACGAACTCTTGTTTCCATGATGCCACAATGCATCTTATCATCATGATCATATTGGCAGAAGATTTGGAGCTTGTGATAAGACCCTTTTGTGAGGGACACCGTCTCACTCATAGTAGAGGTCTGCTACTGTGAAAATTCTATCACTGCAGCAACTGATTTATTTTTCCTACTTATTCCTCAATAAGTTATTTATGAAATTACTTCAGTAAACATTAAAATAAATACCGCTGCAGATATCACACTGTAATACAGAAACAAAGATATGCACAAGAATCAACACATTGACATAGATATTTTGGACAACAGTCCCCGGAAAAACCCAATGTGGGAAAATCAGTGCAACAAGGGAGGATTTTATTATTATGCAGGAGAAATATCTGAATACAAATCTAGGATGCTCATCTAGCAATCCCTTATAGAGAAAATACAGGCAGAAAATCTAAGTGAGTTTTACCTCACTTCACCCGGAAGAATTCTGACTGATCCGGCACAAGACTGGCTAACCTCGGTTATTTCTGCGTCACCTATTCTGCCCTTTGCGTCAGCTTTCCCAACAGTTGCAGCTTCTGCCCTCTGCGTTAGCTTTCCTAGCTGTTCCCGGTAGTTCCGGCTTCTGCCCTCTGCGTCAGTGTTCCTAGTTGTTTTGGCAGTTCCCGGCAGTTCTGACTGTTCCTGACAGTTCCGGCTTCTGCCCTCTGCGTCAGCTTTCCTGACTGTTCTGGCAGTTCCAACTTCTGCCCTCTGCATTAGCTTTCCCCGCTGTTCGGGCAGTTCTCGACAGTTCCGGCTATTCTCGACAGTTCCGGCTTCTGCCCTCTTGACTGCTCACCAGACCACTGGTTCAATTTTTTAGCTAACCTCGCTCCAAAAATTGAACTGACTGGTATGCCTCATTGTGTTCTCCAAGTGATCCTCAAGCCTCCTCTTATACTTTTCTTGTTGACATATCAACGACTGAGATTAAGTTCCTAATCAGCGGCTAGGATTAACTTTGGCTTGATCCATGACTTTTGGACCATTCTAACACAATTTTATATTAATTCACATTAATATTTTATTTTCCCTATGTTTAGACTCAGGGACTCCATTAAAAATATTAATTATTTTAATATCTCCGAAACTGTTTAGAATCCACCCAAACCCCTTTTGGGTATTGGAGATCTCATGTGCCTTAGCCTCTCCACCAATTTTTGTGGATAGAGCACATTCGATGCTACCTCAAATCAACACTCCCTCTTAGCGAGTACTGTGCTCTAGTAGTACTCCTTACTAAGTATCACCTTATTCATCTGGCATCGGCCCTTGTGCTGATGCTAAGCCTCCCTGCCCAATATCCTTTGCATTGTTGTATCCTGTACTGCTGCCCATGGCTCTGCATCTATACGACAACTCCCTTTGCATTTGTGTTGCTGTTGGTCCTTTCTCCCAACACTGCATCTGCACTGTAACTCCTGCATCCGTGCTGCTATCACTCTCATTTTTGCTTCTGAAACGAGTTCTTTACCATCCCCATCTTTTCCCTGAAGTTGTCAAACTTTGTCTTTGCAAGGGCCTTGGTGAGGATGTCCGCCACTTGTTCTCCTTTAGGAGTGTAGCTCAACTGTACAACTTCTCGTTGGACACAGTCTCTGACGAAGTGACACCAGATATCAATATGTTTTGACCTATCATGAAACACTGGATTCTCAGAGAGTTTGATGCAACTCTGATTATCACATATGATCTTGGTCGCCTCCATATTCCTTCTGAATAGGTTCACAAGCAGTTTTCTAAGCCATATGGCCTCACATGAAGCTGTGCTTGCTGCCATATATTCTTCCTCAGATGAGATCAGAGCCACGAACTTTTGTTTCCTACTGCACCAGGACGTCATTCCTGATCCAATGTTGAAACAGTACCCAGAGGTACTTTTCCGATACACTGAACTTCTTGCCCAATCTGCATCAGTAAATCCACTCAAACTGATATCCTTATCTTTGGTGTACAGGAGCCCATAATCGACTGTTCCCTGTAAATACCTGAGAACATGTTTGGCTGCTGCCTAGTGTGCCCTCTTTGTTTCCACCATGAATTGACTAAGGGTGTTGACAGTGTAGCAAATGTCTAGCCTGGTATTGACCAGATACATCAGGGAGCCTATGAGCTGGCTATATAGGGTGGGATCGACATCCTTGTCTTCTGATGCATCAATCTTCTTCAAGATTTCCGTAGCATACCTCCCTTGCCCAAGGAATATTTCTCCCTTCTGCTGCCAGACTTCCAACCCTAGGAAGTAATGCATTTGTCCCAAATCCTTCATATCGAATTCTGTGGCCAGATTCTTCTTGCAGCCCCCAATGAGTCTAGATGATCCTGTTAGAAAGAGATCATCTACATACAACACTAAGATTAGCGGCTTGTTCTCTACAACCAGATAGTAGAGATTCGGATCCATGTCACTCTTGACAGATCCCATCTTCTGCAAGTAGCTATCTATTCGACCATACCATGCTCTCGGTGCCTGTTTCAGCCCATACAAGGCTTTCTTCAATCTGCATACATGAGACTTTTTCTCATGAGTCTCAAATCCCTCTAGTTGTTCAATGTATACCTCTTCTTCTATTACCCCATTCATAAATGTCGTTTTGACATCCATCTGATGATCTCCCATCCCATCTGAGCTGCAAGAGATATCACGGTGCTAATAGATGTATACCTGGCTACCGGGGTGAAGGTATCCTCATAATCAATTCCTTCCTTTTGAGCATACCCCTTAGCCACAAACCTGACCTTGTATTTCTCAACACTGGCATCTGTAGTGTATTTGATCTTGTAGATCCATCTTGAACCTACCACTGATCTGTCTTGAGTCCTTGGCACCACGTTCCTGACATCGTTCACCATTATGGAGTTGTACTCCTCTACCATCATATCTAGCCAAACGTGATGTTGAGCTACCTCTTTGAAACTAGCAGGCTCTCCATCCTGATCTACTAATGCCTGATATCTATCTCGCTGTTTTCGCTCCCTCTTATTGTTTCTTGGCACACTGATGAAGTCCTCCGCATCTCGCAGAATCTGACGAAGTTCTCTGCTAGTTCTTCTTCTGATAGTAGGTGCTTCTGTTAGTTCCTCCTCCTCATCCTGAGAATTTTCCTGCCCTGAGGAAGAATTCTTTACTTCTGTTGGTTGAAGAGGCTTAACCAGCGACTCCTCTTTCCACTGCTCCTTGGGAGGCATCTCACGAGATCTTCTGAAAGCCCTGTCCTCTGTGAACTTTACATCTCGTCGAACTACTACCTTCCTGCTTCCTGGAAGATAGATTCTGTATGCGTTAGTATTCCCGCTATATCCCACCAGATATCCCTTTTCCGTAGTTTGATCCAGCTTCTTCCTCTTTTCTTCGGGTATGTCGCAATATGCTAAACTACCAAATATCCTGAAATGACTGAATTCAGGTGCCTTCCCCGTGAAAACTTTCTTTGGAGTAATCTTGCCCAATGCCCATTGAGGAGTCCTGTTCTGAACATAGACTGTTGTGTTGCATGCTTTCGCCCACGGGAATTTTGGCAATCCTGATCGTACATCATGGCCCTTGTTGCTTCTACAATAGTCCTGTTCTTTCTTTCTGCTACTTCATTCTGCTCCAGATTGTAGAGAGCTGTCCACTCGCTTCTGATGCCCTCCTTAGCGTAAAAATCAGTGAAGTCCTAATCGACATACTCTCCACCATTATCTGAGCGCAAAACTTTTATTTTCTTCCCAGTCAGATTCTCCACCAGAGCCAATGGTGGGACAATGGTGGGGGCAAATGATTATTCAAGTGAGGGTCTAACTGTAGGGAGTTTGGGCTCATTGAATTGGTTAAAATGCTTGGTCTTTCTTTTGCTTCTAAGCATTGCTAGCCTGACCCTTTTTTCCTCCTTTCTTTCGTTCAATTTTAGTGTGACTGGGGCAGTTGGTTAGTGTTTTGAGGTTCCATCCGATGCCTTTTTCTCTGGTAGGGTTGTATTAGTATTTTGATTTTTGGATACTCCTGAAATTCTACAGTGCTCTCTCTCTTTCCAAAGTTTCCCCTTTGTCAATTTGTGGGTCTGATTTTGGTTGGGAGGATGCCTTTTAGTTCTAGAAGACTCGTTATTTCCTTTCTTTTGCACAGAGTGTCCCCATCAATCTTTGTATGGGATGGTTTTCTCTTTCGCCTTATTGCCAAAGGTCTCCTTTGTGTGTTTTCTGGAGTCCAAATTCAGAGTCCCCTCTAAACAAATCCTTGGTTTTAGACATCTTTGCAGCAGAGTGTAATGACATCATTGGAGCTCCAATTCCGCATTAGGTATTGTACAAAATTCATCATAGGATGGATTATAGAGAATTGCAGGAAATTAGGAGGGTGTCGAGAAGTGATGAGGAGGCCAGCCAGGCCAACATATGTTCTATTATGATGGCTACAGGTAAGCCCCAAGGGATAGCTCAGTTGGTCAAGTTCCTATTGCTAAGTACCTTGCCTATTGGGAGGTCACGGGGTCAGGTCTCCTCGACGCCCTTGGGGTTAGGCATTGCTAGTTTGGCTGATGGGTAGATCCCTTCGAGTTGATCTACCTGGATTTTCCCATGGATGTAGTGGCCATTTAGTGTTCGTGAACCACCTAAAAAATAGGATGGCTACAGGTAGAATTTAGGAACAAGACAATCAAGCAACTTTATAAATTGCCACAATAATAGTTTCCTTGGTTCAATTTAAGCTCCAAATCTCTTTGTGGGAGGCAGACTGCAACATGCTCTGCACCATGGTCATAAACTTGTCCAGAAGATAACAACTGGGGGGCTCAAATCAGGTTCATGCCATAAATTCCAATTGCGGAGTACTCAGACAAGACAAAACTATTTACTAGCTACTAGAGCATGGAGAAATTGTCAAAGTTGACTTGGACTTGGCCAAAGCAACTCAAAGATAAATTGGCCAGCGGACATGCCTTTTGTTAAGACTGTATGCTATGTTTCTGGATACGTGGGTCTGGGTAGTTGGATCTCCGAATCCTCGAATCAAATACATATGCGGATCCAGAACCGCCAGGATCCGCTCAGTTCGCTTTAAGAGCCGCCTTCAAAGAGTAGATACTTCGCAGTAGGCAACACCTACAAAATTAAATGTGTTTTACCGTGGCTTGATCAAAGAGTCTGCAAAGGAAGGTGTGTCGGTTGGACCAGTTGAGTAACAACATGTGCAGATTTGTTAATAAATGTGTGTCCGAACATTTGACGTTAAAGACTTGCTTTCGAAGAATGGAGCATTCCTAGTAAGTGAGACCTGCAAAAACTTGCTTACGAAGAATGGAGCATTCCTAGTAAGTGAGACCTGCAAAAATGCAACTTGATCGAAGAGTCTGAAAAGGAAAAGGAAATTGTGCTGGTGGCACAACAATATGTTCAGTCCTATTAAAAAATGTGTATAAGAACATTTGAAATATTATTGAAAAATCCATTGTTGAATCCTGCAATTATTTAGTGGCTTGTCTGTACATTTGAAATACTATTGAAAAATCCATTGCTGAATTCCACGATTATTTAGTGGCCAGCCAAGTCTGACATTACCTTATTATGCTGCCAATCTTAAATTGCTAGCTCTCATGCGTTTGTCTCGGATGGTTTATATTAAATTCCTAAATCCAATTCACTTTATAATCCAATCTAAATAGTTCGTGTCACTTTAATTTAATTTTCGTTTATAATTTCATAATAGTTGATTTTTTTTTTGTAAGCTAACGTAGTGCCTTTCATTTTCTATTAATTCGGGTTGAAAACTGTACATACATTCAATGACCTCAACCCACCCCGAAGGGAAACCTGGTCTGTTGGCCATCTTAAGTTTTTATAGGCCATCCAAAAACAAAAAATACTAAGTCTGCTTGTTCATGCTAAATATACTAAACATCCAAAGAGACTACTCTTCTTTCCAATCTGCATAAAGAACTATGACAAAAAGGAGAGCATGCTCTCAACAACCTATCTAAGAGAAACTTATACATATCTAAAAGATCAGTCTACCATGTTTCCAGGCTGATTGTCTTCTTCCTTTGTTCTAGGAAATATCTTCTTTAACTGTTGCTAAATCTCCTCGAGCTTGCTATCTTGCATGAGTAGAGTTATCTGAAGGTTCTTCATTTCTTTTTTTCAGATTTGGAATGCCCTGGGCCATCTCTGCCATCTCCATAGCCACCTGTTCCATTGCTTTTGCCAACAATCTCTTCATCATCCAATAAACATGAAGGGCCTGCTTATATAGGGACAGACGACCTCTGGTGTTTCCTGGGTTCGGCAACAAGTATTCCCAGTCCTCCATTTCGGGGTCCGACTCCTCCTGCATGGCCGCTTCCTCCAAATCCTGAATTATCCTTCGAATATCCGCTTTGGTTTCCTCACTGTACGCTCTCTTCGCCTCCTGGACCTTATGCTTCAGCGTTTTCCTGCCCTAACCCTTTCTGGCCGGTGATGGGGAGGTTCGTTCCTGGCTTCCAGCTTGGCGTCCTCTCACTCTGCCTCTAAGTCCCCTTCCATGTCCTGAGCGGCCAACTCTATTTTCACCCTTTGCCTTGCTACCCTGACCAACTATTACCGAGGGGGATCCAGGGCATCCTTCTTCTCCGCGCCCCTTGGCTTTCTTCTCCAGGTTCCACGCCTCTTCTGGTTGCTTATCCTCGAGAGGCCTTCCCTTCCCCATTCCGCTTCTCCTCGTCTGCATATGATAACCCTGTTCTGGGTTTTTCCCCTCCTCCCCTCCTATCTTCCTCTCCATACCCGACTGCTTCTGATCCTTAACTTCTCGTGGTTCGACCATGCTTCTGTCCTGCCCAGTCCCGCTTCCTTCCCCGCTCACATCAATTACAACCTTTCTCATGTTTCCCTTAGCTGCCTTTCGTTTGGTTCTGCAAAGGGTGGGAGGCCGGTCCCTCTGCTTTCTCTTGCCAGCATTAAACCTTGAACTGCCGTCCGATTCCTTGCCCCTATCAGAGTTATCGCAGAGGACGATGACGGTTACCTCTCCTGCACACCTGTTTCCGTATCCAATTCCCTTATCTGGCCGCCCAACTCCGTTCTTCTGCACCTCCTCCCTCTGCTGCATGCATTCTCCATTAGCTCCCTCTCCTCCTCTGCTTAATCCTGCGCCAACTAACTTGCGTCCCATCGTTAGAGCACCGCCACTCTTTCCACCTCTGCCTTTCATTGCTCCGTCTCCGCTGCTTCTTGGAATTATGACCTGCCTGCATTCCGTCCTGTCAACCTGCATTATTATCCTTGCGCTAGGTGGCTTATCATACCCCCTTCCTGCCACTTCCATGATCTCCCACGTCGCCGCCATTTTCACCACGATCGGGGATATAATAGTTGATATTAGCCAGGTCTGACATTACCTTATTATGCTGCCAATCTTAAATTGCCAGCTCTCATGCGTTTGTCTCAGATGGTTTATATTAAATTCCTATATCCAATTCACTTTATAATCCAATCTAAATTGTTCGTGTCCCTTTAAATTAATTTTCGTTTATAATTTTATAATAGTTGATATTATGTTTTACATTAATTGTAAACTATTTAATTTGTATGAATACTTAATATTT